>CM023481.1:23387551-23513809 GCA_013339685.2 Hyalomma asiaticum
AACGACCCACTGCGTAAACGAGGTGCAGTTATGTACAGCGCGACAGCCAGCGCAGTGAAGTGCGAGCGCGCGCGCACATGCCAAGCGAGCGGAGGCCTGTCTCGTACGAGCGGGTCGAACGTCTCGAAAGAGTGCGGGCGCAGAGTGAGTGGACGAACAGCGAGAAAAGAAGTGACACACCTCGCGGGGAACCGCACTGCGCGCGCAGCTCACGCACCTGCACGTAAACAAACGGCCGACGGGACGTCCGTGTAGAGAGATTTTGAAAAATATCACAGCATATCCACGGAGTGAATGATGATTTGTGGGCGAAGCTCGGGAGGTTCATCGTAGATCGTGCCGAGTTCCGGATTAATTTAGTTAACGCGCACGCTACGAATGAGCATGGTTCAACTATGCACAAGTGAAATCTCCCACCGGCACTTGATTGCAAGTCAAGACCCAGTGCCTATATATATATATATATATATATATATATATATATATATATATATATATATATATATATAGAACAGAATTGACGATGCGCCTCTTAGAGTACGACGGTTTATTAAGTCAACGTTTCGTTCGGAGCCCGACCTTTTTCAAGACTTGAAAAAGGTCGGGCTCCGACCGAAACGTTGACTTAATAAACCGTCGTTCTCTAAGAGGCGCATCGTCAATTCTGTTATAAACTAGCGGCAACCCAAGCTATTTTTGCATATACAGTCCTATATATATATATATATATATATATATATATATATATATATATATATATATATATATGGTTTGCCGGGGAACGCTTCTCCAACGCGAGCAGTGGGTATTTCTCAATCAAGAAACTCGCTAGGAGACGCTACCTGCGCCAATGTTGTCTCTCGCTGGTGAGGGCGCGTTCTCCTTCTTTGCGAGCTGGTAGAGCGTTCCTCTAAGAAAGAGCGTTTCCATAGCCAACGCGCGCCTTTCGCTCTCTCTCTGTCTCTCTCTCTCTCTCACAAGACAGCAGAGGCACGCGCCGGGAGGCACGCGCAGAGGGCGAGCGCGTGCCTCCCGGCACGCGGTTTACGCCTGACGACTGATGCCTGACGCTGACGAGTGACAAGGTTAGACTAAGAGGAGCTTCGCCTCTAAAATTAGGGCGCTTTTCGCAAGGCTTGGCAACGCCGTCTGGCCGAGGTTTTCTTGTCCATGTCCTTGCCAAACGGCACTACCCGCGCTCTACAGGCAAAATCATCTGGCGCGGTCCATAAATTAGTCGCTTCCGTATAGACACAGTCCTTCAGTAATTGACGGACTCTGGTATAGATAACGGTATTTTTAACACGTTTAATATAAAAATTGGCGCTTTCTGCACAGCACAATCGTTCATTTCGAATAAATCGACAACGCTCTAGGTAGAACGAATATTATCGGAAAGAATTGCCGAGGAAACCAGTACCACGCCTCCGGCTCAAAGGGAGGAGTACTGTGTTTCAAGCAGCGACTCCTTCGGCTCTATCAGCAGTGCCATGGCACGTGCTCATTTCTCGTGTTTCATCCAGGCACAGCTCCACAGAGCTCTGCCATACTAGAGCACAAGGTGCTCAGAATGATGAACCATTTCTTATAAATACAAAAACGGGTGTATCAATGAGAAAGGGCTCTACGCTAAGAGCAGACAATCAGGCGATAACCGGCTCGATCTTGCCATTTAGGCGCGCTTTTGCTACTGCCGGCTGGTTTTATTTTATTTATTTATTTATTTATTTATCTATTTGTTTAATTATTCCGTAAAAGAACAACTTCTACTGGGCTTTTAGCCGGGTAGGATGCAGCACGTGAAAGAAAATGCAATGACACTGGCGCACAAGATATGACCATAATGTTTCGTACTATTACACTCCAGAGGGGAATCTGGCGCTGGAGTCTAAGGCGACTCGTTCAGCGGCGCTTCAACCACCATGGGACTTATGGATGGAGGAAGGAAACTGAGGAGAGGGCTGGCCCAACCCGCGTGCTGGCAGAGAAGTGTTGAGGAAGTGACGCATTAGCGGCCATTAGGACGTGGAACAATGGCGGATCTGTGGCCATGTTTGGCGGCGTGTTGTGTTGCTGCGGCGTATGTAGTTCTGTGGGTCTCGTCAGAAGCATTCTGTGGTCTCGGACCGTGCCGCGCCGTGGCAAACTGCAAGTGTTCGACAGTATGCAATATTCGTGCCGCGTCCGAAACTACGCAGCGTTCTCCCGCTGGTTGTTGGAGCCAGCGCGCGTCTGAGCTAGAGAGCGCCGAACGAGAGAGCATCGATGGACTGTGCGGCGAGTGAAGGATGTTTGCAGTGTTCAGCGAAGTCATGTCAAAGCGGTATAACAGAAGGAGACCATTGTCATGTAATTTGTACGGTGAACGCCTGGAAGGTGAGTGACAGTTGTACAGTGTTTCTGCTCGTGGCATCGCACAGCAGGAGATTAAAGCATGCTTTCGTGCTACATGTGTATGTCGTTTGTATCTACGAATTACGCTTGTGCGTGTTATAAGCACTTTTTTTTTGTTCGTTTACGGTTACGATGCACGCTCCTTGCAGTACTTTCGGCATGAGAGCACTAAGCGTGGTTCTCACTGACAGGGACTCCGGAACGTTTCTGGGAGTGGGGGGGCGGGGGGGGCAAGTATTGTCTTTGTATGCTGTGTTTATTATGTATTTGTTCTCGAAATTTGTGAAATATTACTTATTTATATTACATATTACATATTATATCATTAATTGGTATTTTAAATATGTCAATTAATGACGTTTTCATTCATTCTGGCATGTATCAACTTTTACATATTTACATCCTTGCTTATATGAGATTGTACACACTTTCAAAATGGTTGGAGATTTTGGAAGTACTGAACATCTTCGCAGACCGCGCAACCCGCGTGGTTCTGTGGTGGTCTAGTGCTTTCCAAAGCACTTTACCAGAGAACTACCAGCTTGACAATTCTTGTCAAAAATTTGATTTCTGCGTAAACGGTTGAAAAGTGTGAGGGGGGGGGAGGGGGGCCCTGCCCCTCTGGCAAAATGTTAGGGGGCCGACCACCCCCGCTCCCCCGGTTCCGAGGTCCCTGCTCTCAGAGCGAACTTCCCCAAGGGAGGTCGCGCGTCTTAAAACATAGCGAGACGCGCCGGCGCGTTCCCGTCGTAGCACGGTAGCCCGGCCGTCGGCAGGTGCCGGCCAGCAACGACGCTTGGGAGACGCTGTCTTGAAGGGGACGCCGGCGCGATAAAGCACCGCTGTCCGCCGTTATTTGCGCGATGTCCATAGCGTACTACACACATACTACATTGCGGTACTGTTCGCGACAGCTCACCCCGTGTGGTCTGTGAAGTGGTGTTGGCGGTTGCCGCACGCTCGGCACTCTGGCGTCTGGTGATCGCCACAGATGACGGGCGCGTGCGCCTAAATTTCTGTCTCGTGCCAACGCGCGACCGCCGCCGTACGAAGTTCGTTTTCTGGAAGGTGAAAATTCGTGGTATGACGGTCGCCTTTGAGGCGTTCAAGTAGCGTGCACGATCGCAGCCCGTCGCAACCATTCCCAGCGAGAAGCGGAACATTGGTTTAGGATACCGCATTGCGCATGAGCCCCGTTGACATGGCTGAAACCGGTCCATTGCCGATCTCGAAGGCTCTAAAGCTGGCTTCACTATAAGTGACTTCACGGCCTCTCCTAAGTTTTTTTCCTTCCTCCGTGGAATTATGGGAAGTAATGGCTTCGGATCTGCTTCGGATGGATTTCGTGCTTTAGAGTCGCGATAATTATTTTCTGAGCTTTAAACAAAATGAGCAGGAAATATCTGCAATTAACATTTGCTCTTGTCTCCCGCATGTAACACGTACAACAACAATCTAGCCAAAAGAAACGCTTTCGCGTTGTCATCTCATAAGAATATGCTTAGGGATTTCGGAAATTTTTATTTATACTTTATGTAAATGACTTATTTGATAATCATAACACACCGGAGCTGGTAATCTGCGCTAATGACAGAAATATCCTTTTTTTTCAGCTCATACACTTATCCACCTCCAGAGCACGAGAATTGACTACCTAATTCAGGTCGAAACTTGGCTTCATATAAATAAGTTAGCGTTGAGTGTAAATAAATCTAATTACATTCTATTTAGACTCATAAACAAGTCATGCGACATGGAACTTACGCTAGCGTTTCAGGGCACTAGTCCAGAACGAGTAAAATGTCGACAATCTTTAGCCGTGTGTTTTGGAGAAAGTATTTTATGGAATACACACATTAAGAAACTCATTCCTGAGATAAGCGGAGAAGTTGGCCCATTATTCGAATTATCGGACATGATTCCTCAGCAGCTAAAGAAGGAGGTATATTGCGTTCGTTTCTACTGCCGTCTATCCTACTGCTTCAATAGTGTGGGGCAATGCAACGACTACGAATTACACGAAACTGGAGATATTGCAAAAGAAAGTGCTCAGAAAACTTGATAATCATTTTGACGACTTTGAAGACTTGCCAACTAATTCATTGTTTATCAAACACAATCTCGTCAAAGCTAGTAAATTGTACGATTATAGACTCCTTCTGCACATACATAAAAACAACCGTCTACACTTTCCACACGGAACATGAGGACGTTATCCCCTGCGCAATGAGCAGATGCTAATACCGCGAACACGTCCGAATTATGGAAGATCTACCCTCGCTTATCAGGTACCCGCACTGGTAAATCGCGTGAATTCAAAAATAAGCTTCAGTGTTTCACTATTTAATTAAAATCGAAAATAGGGCTTTTTCTACACAAGGAATAAAAACTGCTATGTTTTGTTGCGCATTTATATGACTACACAATTTTATTCAGCATTGCTGCATTTGTGTACATTAGCGAAGAAATGCTCCCAATTTGTAATTCCCTTTTTTATATTTGTGCTCTGTATAATATTGCTATTTTTCTAAAATGTCAAGCGATGTTAAGTCTTACAGTTATTTTGCTCTGCGACTGTATCCACTGCTGCAGACTGCACGGACTCCAAGTCCCCTCACACTGTCTTTTCAATGGCTTTTTGCCTGGTGGAATCCCCAACTCTTTGCGTTGGAAATAAAGTTCTAATTTCAAAGCATTTATCAAATGTGCAAGTAGAACAGAGGAACAGACTGCTGGAAACCGTTCGTGGCGCATGTGTTGCTGAACATTTTATAGACGGTATAGGTTACTTCAGGTTCTGTCCATGTTTAAATAGTTGGTTCCTTCTGTCATGGAGGTAAAATTTCAGATAATCGTGAACCAGCACTATGCCTCGTTGTTTTCTCTTATTTCGAGGTTCGCAATCGGGCAGGAGTGTGGGAACACTGAGCCGATCGAGAAAAGGAAGCAAAACGGTAGAGAAGCCATATAAACAATCGCACTCACACATCCAGCGTACTTATCACGGGCCAGAAAGCGCAGGAGATTTGAAATTGTGTACGCGAACGCCCTCTGAACACGACTGAAAATGCTCGTGTTCGAGATAAGAAGCCCTTTAATGTTGAAGCCTAAAAGTCGGAGAGTAACGATAAGGTGCGCCCAAATGAATGTCACACGCTGCAAGAAATAAAAAAAAAACAGAGAAAAATCGAGCCCTTGTCTATTTATTTTGCCTCTTCGCTTTCTTCTCCGGCCAAGCATTACCTTTGGTGACATCAATAAAAGCTCGAGAGTGCCTTGAAGGAGCTTCGAGGGGCCCGCATCGATCCGCCATCTAATATAGTATAGAGTGCATCGCCGCCTTATTTTCTTTGCTATATTGCGCTTCGTTGGCGAGTTACGTTCAAAGTTCACGGGGAACGAACACTAACCAGGGAAAGATAAATTACGTGTCATTGAAAATTATAGCGCATGCGCAATGCCCCCTTCTGCGTGATAGCACAGCAGTCATTGCGCTACATTAAATGGACGCCTCGAGCACAGGCAAGCTTGCACTGACAGGTGACGCTGTGGCCGCGCTCCAGCTTCTTATAGGAGTCACTTGGATGCACCATTCAAGTGAGAGTACGCACTCGAGAACAGCAGGTGCGCACTCCGTTGTTTCACTGAGGGCCTAAACTTGATGAGTAAAGCCTTCTCGCCTCCACTGGAGCGATATATCTCGTGGGCCTGCCCATTGCTTGGAGGCGACTGCAGACAAAGACCTATCTGAATATTGCGCAAATAAAGAGATATACGAGAACTCAATATGTAGGCCTTAGGTGGATAGTACAAGGGGGGCAAAGGGGTCTCCCCTGCCGCCCTCACCCCAGACTGCCCAGAGGGGCGTTGCCGCCTCCAGTAAAGTTCGCTGCTCACCCCCCTCACTCTCCACCTGAAGAAATTCATGTGCTTTTCAGAGCGAATCTGAAAAGTAGAGGGAAGGAGAGCTTTTGAGCAGTACGTGGATAAATAGCCGGAGAAATTCATGCTAATAAAACGAAAGTAAATTCATATAAAATGCATATAAATTCATACAAGATCCTTCGCTGCACCCTCCCTCAATTACCTTATTTCGAGGGGCCCCCTTCAGCCGATCCAAAAGGGGTCCCAGACAGATCCGTGTCTGAGACCCACTGCAATAGATGAACCATGGCTAGCGAGGACCATGAGCACTACCGCAAGTCGGCCTAGTTGGAACAGATTCACCTAGGCAAACAGATTCACCTCGCGCAAAAAAATACGAAAGATAGGATAGCGGACGAAGAAAACGAACCACAAGGATGAGGGCATCGCATCTTTAATGGAGTTTTTTCACAAGCGGTTTTTATATGCGCTATTTGTGCGTTCGCCTGACTGGGCCGCGTAGATCTGTTGTCTGATAAGCTAACGCTTTCCAGAAGATAAACAAGATATTTGAAAGCGTTCACCCTTGTAGTTTGTTTTCCTCGTGCCTGTTTTATTGCGCGAAAAAGTATCCAGATGAGCCATTAACCCTCAGCTTCTTCCTCAACCGGCTAAGTAGTGTGGTTTGGCCCTGCTGCCATTATGGAAGCATCGGACACATGGTGACGTGGGCAAAACCTACGCTACAAATATTATAGTCATTATTGCCGCTGGTGAACGCATGGTGACGAAGGCACAACCTACGCTAGAAATATTATTATATTCATTATTTCCGCTCAACGGTTCGTATTACTTGTTAAAGCAGCCTTTGTATGCAGTAGAAGCAGAAAAGCATGTTTGATTTTCGTTAGGAAATACCTATCATAAAAAATAAAAGAGCATAAACACGCGAGCAATGTGCGCACAATGTGCGAATGAACTTTTTATGCCTACAAGCAATGGTGACCAGTTTATTTAGTGATAATGACGTTGGGGCTGGATTTTAGGAATTTTTACGATAACCTACGGCCATTTACGAGCTAGTGTATTAAGCACTAAGAACGAGCACAGGGTAGATCACGCTTTCAAGACATCCCTTGACAAGTATCCAATCATTCATTTTTACTGAGTCTCCAAGGCATTGTGATACAGCGAAGATAGTCTACGAGTGCGCGTTAGAATCAAGAAAACCGCTGATACCTTTGTAGGTATTAACATTTGCTTATTACTCAGCGTCACGTTGCCGATTTTATGGGCTCCGACACTTTTATACAGTGGATGGGAAACGCGATATAACGTTGGTGTCAATTTACAAAGGAGCGACGTTGTACGGGTGTGATATGTAGGAAGCACTCACTTTCTGGCGATGGGCCCGTTGAGGGACGTGTACTTGATGGCGCCAAAACTTCCAGTGTCCGGGTCAGTGGCCTGCATTTTTGTTTCAGCGTAAGGAATTCATCAAAACGCCTATCAATCTAAACGATGGTGTGCATTATTTAGGTGGGGACGCTTTACAGATTACTTGCAAGACAAACAGACCAGATAAAGTAGCATCGGGACGCGGCCATTGGTTCGGTTACGGCAGCGGATACTTATCGGCGATGCGACGAAACTTCTAGGCTGGAGAACTTTTTATCTCCGGTTCCTATAGCAGCTGTTGCTTCGCTGGAAGTACGAAATGATTAAGGCATGCGCCGAAAGCATCTGCAGAAGAGAACCGACCGCTGGTTCGATTCATGCATGGGACCACCTGTCATCGAATGCATGTGTCCCGCGAAATACCGGCTGTGTAGAAGTTTCAGTAGTATAACTTCTATGGTTTCACGCACCAGAACAGCGATACGCTTATGAGGCAAGCTGCCTGTACTGCGGATCTTTATCGAGCACTGGAAACGCACAGTACACGGATATCCGACCGCCGCTACCGGGGTCGAACTGGGGTCCTTCGGTTCAACAGTCAAGCAGCATAGCCAATGTAGCGCCATAACGGACGTCCACAAGTTTCGACCTTCCTCCTATACGCAGGCGCTGCCTTACTGGACCAAAGGGTCACTGCTACTTTATCTGATGTTCTATCCTACAGAGCACATAATACCTTACGACGTGTGGTCTGAACACAGTTTCTACAAAAAGATACACGCGGCAAATGTGGCGTCGTGTCTACAGCAGTCACGGTGCCGGATCCCGCGCGAGAACGTTCGTTTATTCCTGGGGTTTTATGTTCCAGAACCATGATATGACTATGAGAGACGCCGTAGTGGAGGGTTCCGGAAATATCGACTAACTGGGGTGCACTGACGTGCACGAACATAACTGTACACGAGCCTCAAGCATTTCGCCACCATCGAAATGCAGCTGCCGCGGCCGGAATTCGATCCTGCGACCTTAGAATCAGCAGCGGAGCGCCATAGGCACTAGAACACTGAGGAGGGCGGGCAAGGGAGTGTCAGATACTACGTATACATTTTTTGCAGGCGCTTTTCCTTCGGAAGCAATTCCGAAAGTTTACTAGCGTAGTTGATTATTGGTGTTAAAATGTACTGCGTTATAAGCGCAACAACCCATAAGAGATATGCATTTGCGCATGGTCTTGCTTCCTAATACGTTGAGATAGTATTCTGGCTCGATTACTTACGGAAATAAAGGCAGACAAAGCGGTGTAGGCAAAGCCACGAAAACGCGTGAAGCAACGAGCTGATATATATAAAAAAGCAACTTCATGCAAACTTACACTTACTTGACGGGTGAACGTTGCAGAGCCAGTTTTCCTCTGTATTAATATTAGCAGGAAACCATGCCTCAGCATGCCGTCCTTCGTGATTAAAAAAAATGCTCTCAACCACGTACTACATGCATCTCAATGCGTGGGGGATGGTCTTTGCAAATTCCTTGATATAGTTAACTTATAAAGAACAGCCAAGAAAGGCAGGAGGTGCAAGGGGAAATAAGAGTTTGAAGCTTGCTACAACACAACTTGCCGCCCAGAGATTCCAAGCGTGATATCACGAAAACGTGACAAAATATGGGAGATATTGTGCCGTTAGCATGTGCGTTCGAACGTCATACCTAAATTAAAATGTGTTGGTCAGTCCGTGTTTCTTGGTGATCTTTTTTTAATAATCAAGCGCATAAGTTTATCTCTAAGAACCTTCGTTTACGTGCAATGAGGCGGCGAGTTCCAAAATCACCAACCACGGTATTCAATAAAGTGGGGACGCTGTTGCCAAATTTTGCCGGCTTTATAGGATTGAGCTCCCCTTTAAGGAGGCAATAGAAAGCAATCTTAAATTAACTTGCGTTGGCAGAGTGTTCGTTAAAGAGATCTTGATTCAAGCACTCTTAAGGGATTGATTACTATTACGGAGAAAATAAATAGGTGTTTTATTTCACACCGACATCTTAAATTGTGCTGCTGGAGGTATTAATGTATATCTCTTTCGCATCTGCGCAATTTGGTCTCCGTAAAATTGTAACAAATCGGCAACGTTAGGTGTTTTTGTTCTCTCAGTATGCAATGTGCAGTTGCTCTGAAGCACTAATCAGTTAGCGCGATTCCCATAATCATTAGATCCCCAGAATGTATTAGATAGCAACGAGATCGCGAGAAAGCTTCGCTGTGGCATCACCAACCTTCATTTCGTTTTGCATGTTTTCAAGCTTACCAAGACTTCTCCCACAGTAAGTGCATACGCTAAGTGTAACCTCTGTTCACATAGTCGTAAAGAACTGACATGCTCACGGAAGTATCTCAAGGTGTGTATATGATGATTCGCTACCTGCAATTGTGTTTCTATCGCTGCCTTGTGCAGTGCTCGCTTTGGACCTTGTGGTATAAATAAATAAATAAATACTTCCTTATTAGTGGCTCTAGATCAAGCGGTTTCACTTGCTTGCGATGCGTTACATCGGCGTGAAAGCCGCAACTATGCAGAGTACGTACATGCAGCATTGCTTATGGGTCACTCACAGTAACGGCAGTGATGACAGTGCCCGGCCTGGCGTCCTCGGCTACAACCACCTCGTACATGTCGCTGGTGAACATGGGGGCGTGGTCGTTCGTGTCCACAATGTTGACCCGCACCGTCACGGACGACGTCAGAGGCTGCACAGCTTCTGTCTCGGCCGCCACAATCTGAAGAAGCGGTCAGCGAACGCTTGAGCAGGTGTTGCAAGCTTAACCACTGAACAATGCTATACACCATAAATAAAGAGAAATATCAGCAGTGGGCTTTCTACATCTTGTTTGTTGTTATGTGGGGTTTAACGTCCCAAAACCAGCTCTGATTATGAGAGACGCCGTAGTGGAGGTCTCCGGAAATTTCGACCATACCTGGGGTTCTTTAACGTGCACGACATCGCACAGCACATGGGCCTTAACATTTCGCCTCCATCGAAATGCAGCCGCCGCGGCCGGGATTCGATCCCGCGACCCTCGGATCAGCAGCCGAGTGCCATAGCCACTAGACCACCGTGGCGGGGCGTTCTTTCTACATCTGCGGGCCAAGGACATTGCACATTTTCGCTTTATGAATGCCAAGATATTCTCTGAGCTCCATATCGATACCGATCTGGTTCTGTCAAAGCACAGATAATTTCGACAAAAAAGAGAGAATGTTACTGAAATTATGGGCCGCATTTTTTTCGCACGTACCTGCTAACCTTATTCCCTGTTTTGACGCCTTTTATTGCAACAGCTTTGCAGCCCTAAATGTGTTTGACAAGGAGGTCGTTCCTTAAGCAGAGACGAAGAAATACGCCAACTGGGCGGCAGCGTTGCCTGGCCAGTAATCGAATGTAGGATAACAGCATGCCGAAGGGCACTCACGTACTTTCCGAAAGCGCCTTCGATGAACATTTTCTGTTCCTACGCATAATGAAGAGGTGACTGACTGACAGCAATATGGCTATAACGGCTAATAAACATTACATGCAAGGTGAAAGAAAGGCCAATCTTTTCGCCTGCAAGGCACCGCCGAATAAGCTTCTTCTCTCCTGCGTCCAGTTTTCCTATCAAGTTGCTGCCACGTCTGTCGCCTTCTTTTCAGGCGTTTGAGAGCTCGTTTAGCACGCCACGCTTTCTAACTTACTGCATTACCTTCACGCGGAGCCCATCATAGAATACACGCCTTCCTGCGTATAGATGTCGTCGCAGATCCGCAGACATGTTGGTTCAGACCCACTCTGGAGGAACGGCCAAGAATCGGGTAGTTGAAATAACATAATTAAAGTAAGAACAGTAAAGTTCTTTTTGCATTTTAATAAGAATCTATTTTTTTACTAGAATCAGATGAAAAAATATAGTTCGATTGAAGTTTTATTTTTTCCAGTGAATCAGGCTCATACACGCTATGAGGGATGGGTCAAGAAATGGACGATTTATCCAAATTTGTTAGAAGAAAAAAAGGGGCTGTTGCACTTTTCTGCTGCGGCTTCTAGTTTACGTTTCGGTTCTTCAGTGGCAGAATAACTGTTCAGCAGAGAATAGCTTTAGAGCTGAAAGAACCACTGGACAAGAAATACCTATGGAATACATGCTAGATCAAGAAGCGGCTAGCGGTGCTTGACATACATGCACAGCCAAAATATCGCGATCTCGAGCTAGTTAACAGTGAATCCCGAGCACTGGTAAAGAACGCGCGAGCACCGCCCTCCATGCTGAGCCGGGGGAATCCGTACAAAAATTCACCGCCCACGTAATAAGTTGTCCAACCAGCGAATCTAAAATGTGCGCGACCAGCTGAGTTTTTATCGCTGCACGAGTTAATCCCGATGGTTAATGAAGTCTTTCTCTATGATTGGTTAACGTCTTCGGGTCTCTAAACGAGGTTGCACACACGTTTGGTTTGTGTGTACCACAGCGTTTAATTCGGACGCCACACACTGCGCTTCGCATAATCGCCATCACGTAGTATGTAGTGTGCTGAGGGCAAGAGTTGGTGGAGTGCGAGAGAGGAAAGGGAGTGCGTGCTCACTGCTTTCTGCGAACACCGAGGACGATGCCGGACGTTGATTTGTGGGGTTTAACGTCCCAAAACCAGCTCTGATTATGAGAGACGCCGTAGTGGAGGTCTCCGGAAATTTTGACCACCTGGGGTTCTTTAACGTGCACTGACATCGCACAGCACACGGGCCTCAACATTTCGCCTCCATCGAAATGCAGCCGCCGCGGCCGGGATTCGATCCCGCGACCCTCGGATCAGCAGCCGAGTACCATAGCCACTAGACCACCGTGGCGGGGCGATGCCGGACGTTGAGGCTTGTCATAGACTGCGTCGCTGTACACTCACAACCAGATCCTGGATAAAGTGTAGCTATAGCTAGGAAAGTAGACGAAAAATGCCCGATTCTCTATATCTAGTACTTTATGGAGAACATGATTTAGAGTATAGTAACATCTCGCGTGAGACTAAAGCATGATGCGTGCACGCTAAGCTACATTTACAAAATGCCCTGTTTTATTTTGCTCTGCAGGATCAGCTCCTGCGCTGGCAGCTGGTTTAACCGTCAGGTGCGCATTTTATAGGCAGTTCCTTGACCTGTATACATGTTGCTCATACAGAGTGACTGTATGATTCTTATGTTTTTCTCTGTTGTTTATAGGGCCTGTGTCTTGGTGACAAATCTATACAGCTGTAAGTAAGAGCCCTCTTTTTGTGTGTCCCATATTTGCGCTGTAATACTATGAATTCACACCAACCGGCCCAGTTAACCACGCTTCCACACGTTGCTAAATGAAGGAACATCGTATGGGACAGGGCGAACGGTAGGACTGCTACCAAACCACCGCCGACCAGATGAAAAATGCGTTATTCAAGGTATTTTTTTTTGTAAGATATGGACCCTTTTGTTTCTGGAACGAATACCTTTATACTGTAACACATGATCCAGGGCTTTTATACTGTCTTAATTCTTAGCACAATATCAAGGGTTATAAAAAACACACAGTAAGGACTCTAAAGAACGCAACAAAACTAGCGTTTTGGGTTCGAGAATGGCGCTCTTGTACGACATATGATATCATGACCGTCCGCAACAAAAAAAGAAAACTTACGCCGTGCGCCAAATTTAAGTATTCTGAAGTCGTATTCAAGTGGATGTAGTCAAAAACGCTGTTGCTTGAACAGCGCTTTGTTTCCTCCTCTTAGCCTGAAACAGTGTGAAATATTCAGCCCCGAAGAGGTATTATCGGAATGCCTAACCAAATCTATTAACAACAAAAGAAAAACGACTTGACAATATGCCAAATGCCGACACCTTACATAGATCGTCTCGGGAACTCAACGCAGAATCAGCCAGGTTTCTGGCGATTCCCGGTTGTACTTAACTATTACTTAAGAGATGCAAAAGCGAAAGCCGTTGTTGAAAGATGAAATTTAGCGGTTCTGCGCGTTTGCAATGGAAAAGTGGCCATATTTAGTCGTCCTAAGCGAGTTAAGGCACAAAGACGACTTTACCATCCTAATCTCTGCCGATAAAAGCTCCGCAGAAAATTCTTCAATTTCTTTTCGGTTTGGCCTAGGCAGCGGCCATATTTTTCATGAAAACTCACTCACCATGAACTCGACGTACTTTGGTTCGGCTACCTCGTAGTCTAGTTTCGAAGAGTCTTGCACCAAGATGGCGAAGTCAGCCTCCCGTGAAGCAGCCTGCGGGTGTATGGTGAAAATGCTCTCCCCCTCGCCTTCTAAGTACAACCGGAATGTGCTGTTTCTTCCCTGGAACAGAAGCCAAATGCGCAAATTTAGCGTTTTTGTCAGCGCGTAGGCAGAACTGGTAGTATCAAACGTGATTTATCAATACACTGCAGAATTCGCTAAACACGTAGAAGTGATACACGCATTGTTTGGTATACTTCAAGTAGGCACTCTAGCAATTTCCTTTGAACACAGTGGCCATTCAACCATTGATCGTGTCGGCCAATTTATTCAGTCAGTAGCACAATAGTACGAAGATAAATTTGTAATCTAGTTCACTTCTTATCTACCTGCCATTTAGACAGTTGCTGTTCTATACAGATTTGTCTGCTGTCAGTTGATATAGAAAGTCGTGACAATAAGAGACGTTGGTGAAATTTGGTGATTAGTGAAACGGCGGACGTGTGATGTGCATGCACCGAATATTATATGGCGCATGTCCCTCAGCCTACCGTAAAACGGCGTTCACACACCAACCATCATGTGACAGACAGAAAGTTACTAGTGTAATTTATAATAACACATTAGACTGGCATCTGCTTTTGCAAATAGTCTTGAAAGTGCGTTGGCTAAAGGATTGTCCCTTCACCGCCGTCACCAGGTCACACAATGCAACTCTGGTCGGATAATGAGAAAACATCGAGCAATCGTAGGACCATGGAACGCCGTGTAGTGACATTGTGACACTTCCATATTGGAGCGACAGTTCGCTCACCCAAGACTTTCAAGAAGCAGATGGTGCTTGCAGAAGCAGATGGGGCTTGCAATTTTCTTGAAATAGACGGAGGCGACCATCTAGGCAAGAATCCTAGATACGGTTTATTAACGTTAGCGTTTCTGCAAAAGATATGCGCGATGAGGAAAAATGCGATACATTCCGAAGGAACCTTTGCTGTTAATAAAATGAATAACGTGTGCATGGAGCAGTCATGCTAGGGGTCTTGTTCTGAGTTCCTAACGCCATATAGTGCTTGTATGCCGCTGCAGTATCGTGGTAACAGTGGTGGCTCAGCTTTAATAAAAAACGAATCAAAGAGCTTGACAGCGCTTGCCGCTCATAAATGCTGTAAAAACACGTATAAATGCGCTTCGCTTTCTTGCATTCAGGTGAAAGTTTTGCTGTACCGTCTTCTGAATAGCCAATTTAACGCTTACTTAACCAACTAAGACGTTGGCTTGCCATCGTGAGTGTTGTCCACGGTTGAACTCTTATGCTTGTGTGCTGTGCACCCATCAAAACCAAATTATAATCTGTGGTTTAGACCGTTTCAAAAGGCTTGTTTGACAAATCTACACTTATAAACACGTTCAAAACTCCCTCTAATTGCCTAATTGGCGAGCTTTCTCGTGTCTGCACGACCATCGTAAAGTAGATAGCAACTCATTTGCGCAGGTGAGTAAGCAATGAACGGGTGAAAGCACAACGAGGCAGATTTGTAATAATATATATGAGCGCTGACCACGCAGGTTAGGGCTGGAGGTCGTATTTGACCTCAGAATGGAGATAGTATCTGCCCTGAGAGAACTGACATCGTGCGAATGGCGTCACATTTCAGACAGGCGGTGAACTTAATACGCCTATAAAAAGTATTGTGCTTTCCCACTTCAAATGACAGTTACATAATGCGTCAAGCGTCGCGTCCAATAGCTGCAAATTTATTTGCCTTTACACATCCATTCCAAGGCAGCCGCGATTCACGTTGAACCGCCTTGGTAGCTTAGAGGGGAGGTTTCGTAATGCTAAACTCGAAGACGCGCTTTCGATTGAATTGCGGCTACGGCGGCCGAATTTCAAGAGGGGCGCAATGCAAGAACGCCCGTGTATGAACACTACGGCGTGCCCCGCCACGGCTTGCCTCATAATTTTGGCATTTCAAGGGCTTCGACCCGTAAAAGCCCCAAAATTATTCTAATCGATTCACGTTGGCGACCACGTTCACAGATATTCAATCTTCCCCTTTCCAAACCACAATGCAAACAACTGCGTAGATTAATCTGTCCCTTTGCGACAACATGTAATCAATGCGCGCGTTAACAACTATACTTTCGCCAACGCTTTTCTTTCAGCCAGGAACATGGAGCAATATAGGTATTTTTCTGCTGTTTTTGTCCAGCTATTAGCAAGCTTGATGTATGACCAGAGTAGCGGCTATCCATCGCATGCAACAAAAGTTCGTCAGGAAGCCTGACAACGGAAGCGTGAGAGAATTTTGTCCTGTCACAGTTGCGCCTCTTCTGCTAGCCTCCTGTTGTCTGGTGCACTTTTTTTGTTTATTCCTACTCACCTGATCGCGATCGTAGACCCTGGGCAGCACTCCGGGCGCCCACTGCACAGCCGTCGAAGCCGCGCTATGCTCGGCCACGAAGCCCACGTACGGTCCGCTGGCAAACGAGGGCGCATGGTTCTCGCGCGACATGAGTACCACGGCCAGCTGGGTGGAGGCCTCGAGCTCGGGATACTCGGCAGTGCCGGAGCTCTCCCGCGCCTTGTGAAACGGTGAACGTGCACGACACGAATGACATTAGTAAGGCGAAAGACGCGGTAGGCGCATCGTGAGACGCGGGATTGGACCATATGTGTGACAACACATGTGCGACAACACACGTGTTGTCGCACATATGGCAACACATTGTCGCAACACAAGATATGTGCGACAACACATGTGAGGCAAACATTCGAAAACACACGCCCAGTTCACTTGGTATACGTGTACCAAAATTCTCATGGCAAGGTATGGCAGAAATGTACGATTAAACATGGCTGAGAGGTCATGATACCAATGATATGGCATGCTTATCATTTGCTCCAGGATTAGCGACAACACAATCCCGTGCGGCGCATACCTGCATTCGGCGGCCAGAGATATGTGGGTATACGCCACAGGAATGCTGACCTTTAAAGGCTATGCCAAATTACATTCGCACAAACTGCATTCGCACATTAACGCGATGTAAAAAGCAAATGTTTGGTAGTCGTATAGCAAAGGGACATATGATGTGAAATACCATAATTTTGAGGATGTACACTGCTGTGCCTCCGTACTTGTCAGCCAGCTCCGATATCGGTCGCGTGGTCTTCACTTCGCCAGTCTGCGGGTTGACACCGAAATGGCTTGACCAAGGGCTCTCTGCGGTCGGAGGGAAAGAGTTATGTGACTGTAAGGAACGTGATGCACATGGAGAACTTAACTATACAAAGACCACAATATAGATGCTGTTTTTTTCTCAAGAGACATAATGTAAGCTGTATTTTTAAAGTGTGGATATAGTAAATTGCATATAAGCAATCTTGTGTGTGCTCATATAGCTGTCCCTGAGTACTGTGCGTGCTTTTTCTTTTCTTATTTTATTTGCTGTGGTGGCTAAGCGGCTATAGCATTGTTCGGTTGAACATGACGTTCAAGGATTCACTGGAGGTGAGGGCGCAATACAGAAGTTTTTTTTCACTGCGCCTTCAGCATGCAGTAAATTATCCCCGACATCAGAAATAAGTTTGAAACCTTACCGTCCGGCGTCCTTCGTAACATAATGTGCAGTTTCAGGATGATAAACTGCACTTTAATCGCAGTGTGATATTTGTGCATTTGGTTATCCACTGTTTTCTTGATCGCCAGGCTACAGTTTTTCGCTTATCGTGAATAGGCGGCGAGCAAAAAATAAAATATAAAATTCGAACTGCTTGAGGTTTGGCATTGTGATGGTTTAGTCGCTATACACGGCCCTAGACTTCGCGGAGAGGAAGTGCTACGCGTTTTATAATGGTGTTAGTATTGCAGGTTCCCAAATTTTTTGCCACTGCGTAATATAAATTATTGTGAGCGCGTTGTGGGTGCCTGTTTTAGCACACAGTGCGCGACAACTTTTCCTCTAAAACCAGGCGTATGCGCGAAGGCTTCGATGTCAGAAGGAATCTGCACCTACAAGAAAGTTGTACAGAGCAACGGTGGGGAAAAAAAAAAGCGGACTGGTAGAAAGTATCCTGGATACAAGGAAAGCCTTCACAGCGTGACCATCTGCAGATCTCATTTATGCTGTTTTGTTATTAGTCATTTCCAGTTGTCGATTATATTGTCCGATCCTAATCACCCACCACCTTTTGGCAGCAGCTGGTAAAAATTACTGCCCTGGAAGAGGCCACCCTGCGAATTTCTGAGAAACCTATCCGGCTGAACTCATTTAATCCGTCCTATCTTATTCAACGTGGAAACGCTGCAGAAGAAAGAGAAGCTCTTATAGAGTATGTCGCCCACGCTTGGAAGTTTAGCAGGCGCATAAACGTATCGAGGTGGTGGTGGTCTAACTAGAGTTTTGTAAGTGCGTTTCTTTTAATAGTGAACACAAAATAGCAGCGAAAAAGAGTTGAGTCACACAACGGGCCTGTCCCTGAAGCGCGTCACGGGCTGAGTGTCATTGCGGTCGAGCTTGTGAGCGTGATGGTAGCGTGACGTGCACGGACGTGACCGCGACGCTCGCGAAAATTCGGACTGGTCAGGATCACATTTTCGTCTAACACTTCTAACGGGAAGCGTTCCAGGCTGCCCGTAAATGGCCCCACTTTTCTATCTATCTATCTATCTATCTATCTATCTATCTATCTATCTATCTATCTATCTATCTATCTATCTATCTATCTATCTATCTATCTATCTATCTATCTATCTATCTATCTATCTATCTATCTATCTATCTATCTAAAGAAGTACACTTGCTGAGCGATGCTGTAACAGCGACGAAAACACAAACCTTGCTAACTTGTACCGAGTGCAAAGGCACGGAATGTCTTGCTGCGACTACTCTTCGACGACCATACAATTTTTTCGACATCCACACGACGTGATATTACGATATTGCCACATGACTTCATCGAGTGAATTCATGCGACCCGTAATCATTTATGTCATGGGTTTATGTCATGGGTCCCGCGAGCTTTGTAGTCACCACCCTTCTTGGCGGCGCTTGCTTTTTCGCTTCGTGAGGCATATGATGCTTTCGCATCAATAAATGGTACTAATATAATTAATAAGAAAGGGTGCCAAATGGTACTTTCGCATTAATAAACGGACGCGTGACCTTATCTTAAGTTAGAGCTCGCCACATTTGGTGTAGCGACACAAGTAGAGGTAAAACACAGACAAAACCAACATATGCTTGTTTCGCTATCCTTAGCCATTTGAATAAGGAGCCCGCACTGGTTTAGGCATGCACTGGCATTCTCTACTTGATTGAGAGAGCCCTTTACACGGGCCTCGACGTCAATCACACCGGTCAAGGGAACCAAATCAATAGCGTGTTGGCAGGCAGAAATCAAGGTTGTCTCAGTGAAACTGTTTGTCTAATTAACACGCTGTGTGCAATATTAACCTGCGTCTAAATGATGCAGAGTTAGGCTTGCAAGATAAATACGTACGAGATTGGAAACACGAACAGTCTGCACGTGTTCGTTAAGCCTGGTATCTTTGTGCGTTGATGCTATGTTTCATAATGTAGACGTGTTCAGAACTTACATGCACGGTAAAGACATTTGTGTACTTGATTTTGTACACGTAACTGCGATAATTATGTCAGTGTCTCAAAGACGAGGACTGAAGCACGTGCACACATGGGTGAAAACTGATAAAGATGAATTAACCGATGGACTAATGTACCGCTTCTCGCGTAAAGAACGTTTGCTTCCGGAATGCGGAGAACACTACAGTGCTGATGTAGGTGGAGTTTTCATTATGCAATGGGCTTGAACATATCTTAGGTGCAGTTTATGCATACGAAGTGAAGTTTATGCATAGTCTTCTTGCGCGTGTGTTTTTCTAACGAACTACCATGTCGTGCATACATGTCGTACTAGGCAATGGACAGCCTCAGTTTCTCTACTGTCTCTTGGGGCAGCCGCGTTAATGTAGCATACCGTTAGTTCATTTGCAATTAGTGAACACGAAACTTTTCCATGCAGCAACACATTTGGCAGTCTTGTTGTGAGCAAATTTGCTTTATGTGCAGAGTGTACCTTTGTCGAGGAGATAGGTGAGGTTTCTGGGATTGCCGTAGTCGCCATCGACTGCTGTAAGTTTCAGGACACTTGTGCCCTGCGAAAAGACAAGTCACCAACGACAAAACAATAATTAGTGAAAACACAGTCACAGAAAAAGGGGGAAGATGATGGTCGTAGTGCATATAGCCGTTTTGTTTGTATCAATTAAAATAAAAGAAAAGCATGACACGGCGTCCTTTCTACCTCATTTTTGCTAATATGTATAGTATTTTTCAATAAAACTGCGCAGGGAGAATGAAGCGTGATTGAACTTTTTGGGACGCAGACTGGCCATGGAACATTCCTAAATAATAATTCCGGCTCACGTTACTTACGAAACGACTTGCAAGTATGGTACAAAGCTTAGGGAATGAAACGTGTTGGTTTCCACTACCTTATGTTCACGTCATATTGGCGTAGAATTTGCTCGTATGTACACCAGAAACACTCTTCTTTGGGCTAGTTCGTGCATTCTTGACACAAACACAAACACGGAAAAAAAACACGGACGAAGAAAAGAAGGAACACAGGACTGGCGCAACAAAGCCAGCATCACCTTTAGTGGCAAGGTCTGTAGCGAAATGTCGCAGCTATCTCGAGCAAATGCGCATACTTGTTGCAATATTTAAAAGCTTTAATATCGCGTTTCAATCCGTGAGCACTATACATACGTCACTAAATCATTTTATTTCTTTTCTGTTTTAAAATAATGTGTTAAAGTAAGCGATGACTTCTCTTCAAATAAACGACTCTACAGTTCGTTGGCGGGCTATAGCTGGTGCGAATTCATAATACTTCTTTAGCGCGAAACAACACACACAAGAAAGGCGACGTAAAACAGTGTCACTTGAGTGCGGCGTCTTGTCCTGCCACCTTTCGTGTGTGATGTTTTGCGCTTAAATAAGTTTTATGAGATTTGGTCTGTTTGAAGCAACTGAACTCTTGCGTGGGTGACATTACTTAAAAAAAAGAAACAAAAGAAACAAACCAACTATGCACAGCGCCCAGGAAGCTAGCGCTGATGAACACGAGACGTGTCTACACGAATTTAAAAGGAAACTCTCTCGGTATCTCACTACCTCCGGCCAACCTTACACGCTATTCTTTGTTACATACCGGGCGCACAAACACACGCGCAGCCATTAAAGTTACCCACGGGTGGTGCCGAGTCGGAGACCGTGACGACAGGTGGGACGTCCAGGAAGTGCGGCGGCGTGTCCGGCACGTCCTGAGCCACCACGGCCATGGACAGCACGGCCACGTTGCGCGTGTCGTAGCGCTCGTCCGTCCACGCGTTCTGCAACGAACGCCGTGTGCGCAGACCACCGCGCGCCACGGTTCAGCGAGACACGCGCGTTACACAGCGAAGCTGGTATCGTCGGTGCGTTTGTTAACGTGGTCACTGGTTCATGCGCTCATGTGCACTCAGACGATCCCCGAGTTCCGTAACACAGCGAGGACGGACAGGTCGGGCATAAAAGGAGCCTCCTGCCTTTCATCGTCGTCGACCTAAGAATGGTTTCTTTTCGGTTAGGCTAGTGCGTTACTCAGCCAGATAAAGCATTCTACACTGCTGAGGCGTCAGGTTGCACTGGAAGCGCCAAGCGTACAGAAAAATGAGCTTCCAGGAATCATTACACGAGTGGAAACAACAGGACCCGTGTTCACAAAAACAACTGGCGACAAAATTGTTCTTAAGAGAATATTTCAGCAAATGCCGATGCTGGACATATCATTAGAGAAGTCGATTGACCAATGGCAAGAAACACTTACGAAAGAGAAGTTTTGTTAATTCGGCCCCAGAACTTTTGCAAATAAAGCTCGATTAAGCAGAGAACAGCAACAAATATTAGTAACAAAGTAGCCCTGTTTCAGTCATACTCATCAATGTCAACGTAGTGACGGTAAAAACTTGACGTGAAATTCAGCTTGAGTCGGGGAGGAACTCGACAGCATAGTAACAAGCGTTCGTGTGATCGACAACCAGACAGATGGCGCTAAGCGCAAACTATAATTTGAAGAGTAGAGTTCATGTCGTGTACCAGGAACATGCGTAGACTGCACCAAAGAACTTTCCATTGAACTAGATGTCAAATTAATGTTGACTTTGGGCCGAAAGAACCGTACGCGATATACATGACTAATTAATCCTTACGGAAAGTGTTGTGAAGCAGTTCTATATGTGCAAAACAAATGAAATGCGTTTCAGCACAGCAAGCACACAGCAAACACACGTTCCAGTGTTAGCTGGAAGGGCCTATCCTTTGAATGGTAGAAGCGCATGTCAAGATGCGACAGATGGTAGCCCCGTCTCCGATCACTTCGATGGTTGAACTTGGGGAAGAGTTCCTAGTAAGGTGATCTGTTTACGAAACGTTGACGCGAAAGAAAACATTTCACTGCTCGCCGCCTCAATGTCTCCAGGAGCTTGCAACTAGTCGGTGAGCAATTTTACTAAGCTGTTCGATTCTTAGTTCACAAAGAGTAGCTTTATACGAAACAGTTGCATACCAGTGAAACCTGAGCCAGAAGAACGAAGAGCTCGCGGAATATTCCGCAGAATGGAAACGTCATCTCTTACACCGGAATTCTAGCGGTATAGTTTACGACAACGCAGAGAACTAGCTTTTTCCTTTAGTTGAAAAAACTTGAGTGCGGTGGGGATATGTAAGCTGTTTCAAGACATCTGTATTCACCGACATAATGGCTGTTTCCCTGTGGAGATGTAAGTGTAATAAAGCTTATCGGCATGCCCTTATACGAACGAAAGCGAGGCGAACGAAGCCGTAATGAAAGGAAAACAGAAATTATACGGGACCTCACCAGTGCAAGTATGTCGAGTTCGTAAACTTTGCGGGTCTCATAGTCGAGGAGCTCGATGAGTTGGATCACTGCTTTGCTCGTGCCGCGCGGACCAAACTCGTAGCGGATCTTGAACTTGTCGGAACCCTGTGTGCGAAGGCAAAGCAGTTTCCGTTTGATGAGTTCCTTAGCACCTCAATTTCGAGCACATTCAATGTCTCTAGCCTATAAATCGCCATCTTCCACGCTCTATTCCTTTCTCATCATCATCATCATCATCATCAGCCAATTTTATGTCCACTGCAGGACGAAGGCCTCTCCCAATCCTCGCCATCCTTGCCTGTCCTGCGCGAGCTGATTCCATTTGATGCCTGCGAATTTCTTGATTTCGTCCCCCCATCTTACTCTATGCCGCCCACGGCTGCGCTTACCCTCTCTTGGTATCCATTCCGTCGTTCTAACTGTCCATCGGTTATCTAGCCTTCTCATCACGTGGCCTGCCCATGTCCATTTTTTCTTCTTAATATCGTTCATTATGTCGGCGACCCCCGTTTGTTCTCTGACCCACTCGGCTGTCTTCCTATCCCTTAGTGTAACGCCTATCATTTTCCGTTCCATCGCCCGCTGCGCGGTTCTTAACTTCCTCTCTAGCTTCTTTGTAATTCTCCAGGTTCCTGATCCGTAAGTCAGTACTGGCAGGATGCAGTAGTTATATAGTTTCCGTTTGAGTGATAGTGGTAGGTTTCCGTTCATGAGTTGTGAATGTCTGCCATATGCGCGCCATCCCATGTTTATTCTACGTTGGATTCTTTTATATGGGTGGGTTCTCCAGTAAGTAGCTGTCCTAGGTACAGATATTCTTCTACGACTTCTAATGTATGGGTTTCGACCTTGAATAGACGTTTTTTCGCCGTGCCACTTACCATTATCTTTGTTTTCTGCATGTTCATCCTTAATCCTACCTTAGCGCTTTCTCGGCTTAAGTCTTCAATCATCTTTTGCAATTCGTCGCCATCATTGCTAAAGAGTACTATGTCATCTGCAAATCGCAGGTTACTCAGATATTCGCCGTTAATCCTGAGCCCTGTCTCTTCCCAGTCTAACCTTTTGAAGATTTCTTCCAAACATGCAGTAAATAGCATGGGAGAAATTGTATCTCCCTGTCTGACACCTTTCTGTATTGGGATTTTTCTGCTTTTCTTATGGAGGAGCAGGGTGGCTGTAGAATCTTTATAGATGTTGGCAATTGTGTTTATATAGCTATCACATATTCCTTGACGACGTAGTGCCTCCAGAACTGCTGGTATCTCTACCGAGTCGAAAGCCTTTTCGTAATCTATGAAAGCCATATAGAGGGGTTTGTTGTATGCAGCGGATTTCTCGATTACTTGATTGACCGCATGCAGGTGGTCCATGGTAGAGTATCCTTTTCTGAACCCTGCTTGCTCTCTGGGTTGATTAAATCAAGTGTGGCCCTTATTCTGTTTGAGATAACCTTTGTGAATATTTTGTAAAGTGCTGAGAGTAGACTGATCGGCCTGTAGTTCCTCAAGTCTTTAACATCTCCCTTCTTATGTAATAATAGAATATTTGCGTTTTTCCAGCTTTCGGGTACATTTGAAGTTTTGAGGCATTGAGTGTATAGTGTCGCGAGCTTTCCAATAAGGAAGTCTCCGCCATCTTTGATCAAGTCGGTGGTTATGCCGTCATCTCCAGCCGCTTTTCCGCGGGACATGCCCTGTATTGCTTTCCTAACTTCGTCCGCAGTGACGCATGGGATTTCGTAGTCCTGCTCGGCATTTAATACACTCATGGTGGGGAGACTCCTATTTGAGCTGTATAGTTCGGAATAGAAATCCTCGGCCACTTTGGTTATGCCACTGAAGTTAGTAACGTTGTTGCCCTGCTTATCTTTCACTGCATGCATTATGTTCTTTCCCGCACAAAGCTTCCTTTTGGTTGTTTTGATGCTGACTCCTTTTCTGACGGCTGCTTCTATTTCTTTCACGTTATGGTTACGTACGTCCCTGACTCTACTTTTACTGATGAGCTTAGATAGCTCGGCGTATTCTATCTTGTCTCTTGAGTTAGTTATTCTCATCTGTTGCCGTTGCTTGATTAGATTTTTAGTAGACTCCGAGAGTTTACTCACAACATGTCTTGGTGCTTTGCCCCCTACTTCGATTGCTGTTTCGGTGATCAGATTAGTAATGTCTTCGTTCATCTTCTCCATATCCTCATTATCTTCCTCTCCTAGAGCCTCATACTTGTTCTTAAGTGCAATGCTAAATTCTTCTGTTTTCGCCCTGACGCTATCGAGGTTGGCCTGTTTCCGTGTGATTAACTTTGTCCTTGTTCGCTTTAGATTGAGGGATATCTTCGCCCTTATTAGTCTGTGGTCACTAATTCTAATCTTATTAACCACTTCTGTGTCTTGTACTATACCTAGATCAGTGCACATTATGAAATCTATTTCGTTTTTCGTTTCTCCGTTGGGGCTTTTCCACGTCCATTTCCTGTTCCTACGTTTCTCGAAGAAAGTATTCGTTACACGGAGGTGGTTTCTTTCGGCGAATTCTACTAGCATGTCCCCTCTGCTATTCCTATCTCCTTCTCCGTAATTACCGACGGCACGTTCTCCTTTTAGTTTCTTTCCTATTTTCGCGTTGAAGTCCCCCATAACAATCGTATATTGGGTCTGTGCCTTGTTCATTGCCGTTTCTACATCCTCGTAGAACTGTTCTACAGCCTCGTCACTGTGGTTGGTCGTTGGTGCGTAACTTTGTACTAGCTTTAGTTTGTATCTCCTATTTAATTTTATCACGAGCCCTGCTACCCTTTCGTTGATGCTATAGAATTCTTCGATGTTGCCTGCTATGTCTTTGTGTATAAGGAACCCCACGCCGTATTCGCGCTTCTCTGGTAGTCCTCTGTAGCAAAGAACGTGTCCCTCATTAAGCGATAAGTACCCTTCTCCTGGTTTCCTAACCTCAAATTCCTTTCTCAAATTGTCCTTAATCACCACAGATAAGAAGGAATGATTTGTTGGATACCCTGAGTTCGAAGGTCACCGGCAAATTGCTGTTTTCTCGCTCCCTCGCCGTCACGTATCCGATGCTGCTGTTGACCTTGGTGTTCTACAAAAGAAAGAAAAAATAATGCGTTAGCGGTTGTAAGAGTTCTTACCTCTACATAGCATGCGCTGAAACATTTTTGCTGCTAATCTCGCACATATTAGTTGCACAAGAAGTTCCTTGACGCTTGTTACTTTGAGACTTTCTTTGGTGACTACGTTCACGTAATTTCTGTGACGAAGGGTTTACTAATAAATCTGAAACGAAAAAAAGAGAAGAGGGCCTGTTTGCGTTCTTCCCTAGCATCCGTGTCTCTTTTGTGCGCGCTGAAGTAAGCATCCATTATGAAGAGAACAAGGCCAATAATGAACGATAACTACTCCCGGCTACCCATTTTTAAAAAAGCCATTGACCACAGAGAACAGAGAACGACATGTAAGGATATGCGCAGGATACCAGGGCCCGTATTCACGAAAACAACTTACGACAAAAAAGCTCTTAAGAGAAAATTTTAGCCAATGCCGCTGCTGGACATATCATTAGAGACGCTTCCCGACCAATGGCAAAAAGCACTTACGAAAGAGAAGTTTTGTGAATTCGGCCCCAGATCCCTGATTTACGCAATCTTGAATACTAGTTTGACACGGGTCAGTAAGGTGTCCTTCCGGTGTTCGCACTTGCTGCCCTCTTCAAGAAGTAAGCTTGCAAGTTCTCCGCCACGGTGGAAGAATCATGGTCCCCTCTCGTGATTGAATGGTTTGCGCCCATGTCTACTAAACCGGTAACTTCGTTGCCGTCTAATCGGAAGTAACGTCGCCATTTGCACGTCTGCTGTCACATCTGTTATGCTATACCATTACATAATCAGCCCTGAAAGTTCTGTTCTTGCTTCGACAGTGGTCTCACCTTCGCTGCACGTCTGCTGTCACATCTGTTATGCTATACCATTACATAATCAGCCCTGAAGGTTCTGTTCTTGCTTCGACAGTGGTCTCACCTTCGCAGGTCACCGATTATAGTTTTCCCGGAGTGGGCTTTGGGATCTTCGCTTGTGGAGCTTGAGGATCGACGTGAGCTCGGTGATCGGTAACTTAGTGGTGCTGTTGACTGAAATGGATGCTGCTGCAAAGTGTAAGGGTCCTGGCTACTGGATTTCAAGAGGTCGTTTACCATTTCTGGGGCAAGGAGCGCTGACGGCAAACCCCTGGAGTCCTGCCCGACGGCAATCGACATCCGGTAAAGGTGGCAAGCTTCGCCGCAGTGGTAGCACAACGGGATTCGATCCAGAGTGCACCATGTGCCACCTTTTCAGAATCTCGTCTCAGATAGGGAACGGGTGAATCCAGGCTTAGGCACATAGGACGTTTTCGTGAAGAAAGTACGTCCAGGAGTGCATCAGCGGCACCTCAGCTACCAGGAGTGCCCAGGTACTGACGCTTGGGGTTGTACTTGTGGCTACCGTTCTCAAACTACATGACGCAGTTCTTGCCGAATCACTTCTGCCAGTGAACAGACTGGTGCTGACCTATTCGTCAGCTGTTGCGTCTGGAGCTCTTCTCGGACCACGGATCGCACGAGCTCTCGCAAGGCGTCGTCGCTATTTGCTAATACTGCCAGCAGAGTGTCCACAGGTGCGATGTTCACATCTCGGTTGTAGAGCCTCGCTCTCTATTGGAGTACCTTTTCCACAGTTGTTACCATAGAATGCAATTGGGAAAAAGTGCGTGGGGGGTTTCGAAGAAAGCTGGCAAAATTTCTTGTTTCACGCCGCTTATCAAATAATGGAGCTCCTTGCCCTCACTCACGCTTGGGTCGGCGCGGCGACATAAGTGGGACATGTCATTCCCCTTACATTGCCACGCTTTCGTTGTTGCGTGGGCTTCTTGCTTGGCAAGAAGCTGCAGCTTGTTTTCCGGGGGCCTGTGCTGGGATACGTGGCCAGAAACTCTCGTGGGAAATCATCCCATGACAGGAAGGCCACTTCACGGTCTTGGAGTGCGAAACAAGCGTGTCGGAACTTTCGGTCTTCATACCAGCATTTGCAGTCAGCGGCACACTCTCAGTCAGTCCTCGGCGTATTCATAACTATCGCCGTGGAAAGGCTCGGGCGTCAGAGGCGGTGGTGTTCGATGGTGTGCGATGACATTAACACCACTGGCTTCTGCTGGGACTATAGCAGGCTCGGGAAAAGGATGAAATTCGGGAGGCTGACTTCAGAGACGACGGCTTGTGCGCTAGTGGACAGGCGTGAGCTCGTTGGGTCCGAGGCGGTGTGGCTCCGGGCTGCTTTCTCTCGCTTCCCATTGAAGTCTACCAGAATTTTAACGAACAATTCAGGTATGTTAAAAGAACAACGACTCATCGGGAGCTAACTTGTGCTCGGGAAGCAAAATAAAAATAGATGCAGCGTTACTCGTATAGGATGATGATGATGATGAGCCTTCAAATATGGCACATACCCACTTCGGGGGATTGGCCAAGACCTGATGTGCTTACCTTTTAGTTGGTATATAGTGCGAATACCACAACTTGATGACTAAAAAAGAATAATAAATTAATAATAATCGGGAGAAATGGAAAACGGAGGGAAAAAAAACTCGTATAGGAAGTCCAGAAGCCTCCTCCTTCCTTTTCTCCTTTCAATACTGGCGCATACGCAGTGAAAATAAGTTAGAGGATTACTTTTCTTAGGTGGTTCACTAAGCATAAAGCTACGTGCAATAAAAATTAATTTTGTGTCTCCCAGAAATTTTATACGTGCAATGCAGATATCTTTGTGGTTGCACCCCAGTTAAGCCCCCCTGTTATTTTTGCTCTCGAGCGGCGTCTTTTTTTTCCCCGCTTCATTGTATGACAGGGGGTCGCGTGCTTCGAAGGAACGCGCCACAGTGGCCTTTGCTCTGCTTCACGAATACGCCGCTGCCCTGTTGGAGGACGCACGAACATGCATTCCCGCATCTTTTAAACATGGTTTATCCGGCGTCAGTATCATGCCAGTTCGTCTATTGCAATCATTCTATCTTGCCTTTCTTCAAGTGCAGAGTAGGAAGGGAGCCTGAAAAGTATTGGCGGCAGCAAAACACTGCCGAGAATAGGAGCACATTCTTGTGTAGAAAACGCAACACCAACAAATGACGTGAGCGCGAACACGGTAGTGTGTTTCTTGTTCATTGCGTAAGCTCTAACGCAGCTCGCCCTTCTGTCTGCGGCACTTATTACGCAACAGCAACAATTACGACCACGAAGACAATAACACGGAACTTGACGCGCATTCGTGTGCCAACTTATGCATTTGGAGAGGTACACATGCACAGAAGTTTCCAAAATGCAAGCTCCATGGCGAATGCAAATTTCTGCTCCAGCAATGTTTGATCTGTCTAACTTGAACAGTAACAGTGAAAGTCGCAGAAGAATTAGATTGAAAATTTTGATTACTGATCAAGTGCGTTTTTTTTTTTTGAAACGTATGTTTTCATGCCTTTCTTTCCCGGCATAATACGCCTGATTTCGGCCGGTTTATTTTCTTTGGCTGACATCGGAGCTCATTTTTGTCGGAGCAGCGTTTTAGTGCAACGTTTTGCCATTTCAAGCTTACAGTATTACTGTTCATGATAATGAAATATCTTAAAAAAAGTGCAGTAGAAACTTGTTTTGCACGCCTTTTCTTTACATAATGTACAGTAGAAATGTTAGTTAATTTGAGTGGAATATATTTGTTTAAACAAAGCTTAGGTGCCATGCCATGGAAAGCAGCTGCGCTGAAGCCCTTTTCACGACAGGAGCTAAAAAATAGTTGGGCACGCGTTGCGAACCAGAATGTGCATTTTTGGCACTTTACGGGCGCGATTTAAATGACGAGAGTATTAGGCTAAGACGCCCGAATGCAGTCAGAGCACTTGGTCTTTCTGCCGCGCTTTTCTTTATCTTCTAAAAACCTTAAAGCTTATCCACACGTCCCTATAATGTCTTCCTAAGCCCACATCATAGCGCCAGCCCATTAGCTCTGCGCCGACATCACGCACCTCGCTAGCCCGTCTTGGAAAACACGCATCGTAACGCACTCGCAACCAGCTCGCGACCGTGAGGCGAGTCCTAACCAGCCAAATCGAACCAAGGTTTACAGTGCTTCGCCGGCACCAATGACGAGACACGCACAGACGAAATGTCTTCCAAATGCAGTCCCCAGGCATCCCGAGCGTTCGCGCCCTTATCGTGCACCGCAATTGTACAACTGCACCAGCCTGCTTTCAAGGGAGCTCATGGCAGCACAACAAGCACCGGCGGCCTCGTGCGCGAGTATTTAATCATTAGGGTGTTTTAGAAGCGGATGATTAACGTACGGTAAGCACGCTAAGGATGTTTCCTCGCTGGCGGCAGCCCCGCCACAGTGGTCTGTCTAGTGGCTATGGCCTTCGGCTGCTGATGCCATGGTCGTGGGATCGAATCCCAGCTGCGGCGGCTGCATTTCGATGTAGGCGAAATGTAGAGGCCCGTGTGCTGTGCGGTGGCAGTGAATGTTAAAGCACACAAGGTGGTCGAAGTTTCCGGGGACCTCTACTACGGCGTTACTCATAATAAAATCGCGCTTTTGTAATGTAAATAACCCTTAAATCAAATATCTGTCGGCACATGAGCAGTTCAGTTTTAAAGACTTGTGTTAGGCACCAAGAACCTTTCATCATTTTACCGTACGCAAAGAACTACGAGTGAAGGTGATCCCGACTGAAATGGCTACGAACAGATCCTGACGGCCCGGTATTACAGTGCCGAAAATACGGTAAACCACCACTGCTAAATCACCCTATTCAGCCTTCATAAACAAGGCGACAGGGCAAGGTGTTGTTGACTCGTTGAGTTCTTCTGTTGGAAACAAAATCGTCAACTATATACACGTACGTCTTGGTGGCAATAATTCAATGTACCCAATAACTGGGAGCTCACGTAGACATCGCGATACTCCGCTTTCGAATCGTGAAGGTTACAGTTCACTGGACTGCAAATACAGGCTTGCTACAAGCTCACCTCTGGCACCCGCAACAGCGTGCTGTAATCCACGAAAGGATGCGGTAGTCCGGTGCCGTTGGTCACTATGATTGTCGATTCCACTTCGGTTGTCTAGAAACAGGAACATTTATTAAAAAAAAGAGCGTCAGGAAACGTACTGTGTGTCAAATCGAGGAACAAGTTTTTTTTTTCTTTTTTCAAATTTCATGCTACAGATATTACGAAGGCGGCTGGGAATAGACTCAACAGTCACGCGTGTGCTTTTCGCAGGACATGTTGTCTAACTAGCGCAACCAGCACCGAGTGGCGATAGCGCTCTTGTATCTGCATCATGGTATGGGGTGACCTGTGGATTGAAAGTAACCTTAAAAAACTGAAGCTTATATTTGAACAAATCAAGCGTAATAATTTTTAGACAATAATCATGCCTCTCTTGAAACGAGACGTCTAGAAATCGTTGCCTAGAGCAGCCTGCTTGATCATATCAAGCATTTTGCCTTTCTCTACCTGACATTCGTTCTCTATTTGAAAGCATCTTCGTGTGTCTGTTTTTTTATTGTACCGATCTCTTCCAAGTTCTAAACGCTCGCTTTCCAGATCCAGGTTACCTTGCACACTTTGACCAATGACAAGCTAAATGCCCCACCGGCTTTGAAACGACACGACTCTGAAAGGCAGCTATTCCGTCGGATATGAACATCATTGCCTGGAGTGTGTCGAGTTGTCTGTGGATATTCGCTGTCTTAAATTTTAACAAAGGAATCACCTTCTTACGCAGCAGCGACAAAAAGAAAAAGAAAACAAAACAAAAGCGGTGAAGTGCACCCATTTTTGCAAATATGGAATTTCATAGAGATGACATGATACCTTTTTTCCTTTTTTGCTTCGTAAACGTATTCTGCTTTACATATAACACCTCGCACATCGAATAAGGCAATATAGTGAGGGCAATTTACGATGGAAGCTCTCGCATACTCTGAATCACGGAAGCAGATGCGAATTGCCTGATTGCGCTCCTTATACATCACCCGACTCTTCAGCGTCCGGGAAAACGCCGCTGCTCGCAGCACTTCCTACAGTGAAGCTAGTGCGCTTTACACATTACCACTAAGATCACTTCATCTTCGATCTATTTGGCCCTACACAAGCCATTTCATGTCACTGCCATAATACGTTATTACACGTTGCTTGGAAGAGCGACTCACCTCCACACCATCTGTGACGAAGAGTCGTATCGTATAGTCTTCTTCCTGTATGGGGGCCAAGCACAAGACAATTAAGCTCAGCGTACGATCAACTTTCGTTTCATTTCTTTACTCCTATATAACTGCCAAGCATTTTTAAAAAATAGCATAGCGTTCTTTTACTTCTGTATAGATTCCTGTCTTTTACATTGACACTAAGTCGCTTAAATGCACCAAAATCTGCAGACAAGGGCTGCACTCTAGAGAGGAGTTACGCTGTTAAGACATGACCCGTTCATTTCACAGACTGCTGTAGGGTAAGGGCGCAAGAAACGAGGACAGAGAGAAGGCTTGACAAACACGAACACACGAACAACAATGTTTTATCCGGATAGAATCAACCATGCGTATTGTCAAAAAACCCTGACACATCACATGCGCGCCGCCCGTACAAAATTTCTATCTTTGAGTAGGAAAGATAGCTCCTTACTAGAAAGAGCTGTTGCCGATTTTGACACATTGGTGCCGCCTAGACTGTCAGTCAATTTGGTTTCGACAATCTCGTGCGTTAACGGATTGCTATACTTCTGCAGATCCGCGAGACTGTCGATTGCATACGCAAGCAAAAGTACACAAACTATCTTTTTAAGCGAGAATATGCATCCTAGACGGCAAATTCTCAGTCTATGGAGCCTACGATGAACAAATAGATCATTGCGCATCTACCAAGAGAGAGAAAGAGATGAAATGAATTCATCTAACCGTGAGGGTTTTCTTGAGAATCACATCGGCCTGGTTGAACTGGACGGATTGAAACTGAAACAGCGCCTTGCCCACGTTGTCCTGAGCGCCGAAGGTGAGCACGTCCGAGTCAGCGTCGGAGCCTTTTAGTCGGTACACAATGGTGCCTGGGTAGAACAACAGTTCCGAGATCAAGCGCACCAGCACGTTTGGCCCAAACAACCTCACCAGTAAGCCCGAGAAAAAAGTCCTCGCATTTTCCCTAAGAAAGCGATCATGTTTGATTAACGTATTGTTTCTGGTGAAAAGCACGGAACATGTAAAAACCGAACTCAGGAGAGTCAGAAGAGCGCCGTTTTTTCATGATCCGTAGTTCGAATCCTAAACAATATATGAAGCAGAACTATAGTCCTGCTTCACATGTTTGTGTAATATATATGTTTCTACAGATACAACATAGCGAATGTCCGTTCGAAGTATCAATAATGTCGCCCAGTATGATCGCTAGTTACATAAATACAGCAATATCAGCCGACATATAGAACTCATCTATACAACCATTTTAAGCGACGGCCATTCCGAGAAAAGCATTAATTCATTAACAGACAAGGAAAACATAACGTACCATCGTGTACTTTTACGAAATCAAACATGGAAGTGAAACAAGGCGAGCACACTATTCCATGAAAAAATTTCTTAAAAGCCTGCCTATTCCTTGCTCTACCAGTTGGAATGACTGTAATCCGAGCGTTCAATAGCTGATAGAGGAAAATCAATCGCTAGATGTACCAGGTTCGCCAGAGTTCCCGAGCCCTTTAAGACACATTCCAAGTGTAAAACAAAGCAGAATGCAGTGATTATTCCGGGCTGGCTAATGCAACATGCGCTGAATGTAAAAGATGGATTAGTGGGTACGGCAAACCTAGGTTCTTAAAGGCACTGTCTGTCATCGACTTTATGTTTTTTATCGCATAGAATGCGTACCATTCGAAGTGCCCAAGCTTGCGGTGGTTTAGCTGGAATGGGAGTAGAAATGCCTAGAAGTGGACTTTTCTTAGTGGTTTTTTAGTCATCGTAGTCTCCTCTTCTGCTTGTGTGACGATGGCGGCAGCACTACTGCGTCTTGGCAGGACCAGTTTGCTTTTGCTTAGAGTTAGAGAAAATACTACAGTAATAGCCATTTACGGCACGCAGTCGGCCAAAGAAGCATCACCTTTCTTCCATTGCAGTACAGACAGGCTGCCAATTTATAAAGGGGACCTTGAGATGAACTTGAAGTCAACGCAGTGCTGCAAGCGCCAACATTCAGCACGGGGAAAAAAAATTTACTCGCGGTCGCAAAGGAACGTCAACAGACGTGATATAAAATACAATATTAAGTAATAAATCTTTGTTTTTAAGTGAGGTAATGGAACGTGCGGCAATTTTTCTTGGTTCTTCTTTAGACTTGGGAGAGAGAGAGAGAGAGAGAGAGAGAGAGAAAAGAGGAGAAAGGCAGGGAGGTTAACCAGATATTAGATTCCGGTTTGCTACCCTGCACTGGGGAGAAGGGGAGGGGGTTAGAAAGATGACAGCGGAGAGAGGGTACAAGATTCAAGACAAGCACAACAAAAAACACGCGCACACACATACACACACACAAAGAACGTTCCGCTTATAGACGTTCACGAAGGCCGGTAGATGTCAAGAAGCGCAGTAGCGCTTGCATGGCCTTCTTCTGCGACGTGATGTCTAGTCGATGGCGTAGGATGCCTTCTTCCGACAGTGGTTGGTCGCCCAGTTTGTTGAGTGCAAGGCGAAGAGGTTGCCTCTCTACGCTGTGTCGTGGGCAGTCACATAAAATGTGCTAAATGGTCTCTTCGTGACCGCAGTGGTCACAGGCTGCGGTGTCGGCCATCCCTATGCGGAACGCATATGCTTTTGTGAAAGCGACGCCCAACCATAGTCGGTATAAGAGTGTGGCTTCTCCTCGGCAAGTCTTGGGTGGGACTCGAAGGCTTAAGGTCGGATCGAGAGAGTGAAGTCGGGAATGCGTGAAATGTGTGCCACCCCATTGCGATACAGTACACTTGCGAGCAAGCAGATGGAGCATCCGTGCCGCGTCCGTCCTTGACAATGGTATGGGTACTTGTTGTTCCATATTATGTGCAGAACGGGCGGCTTGATCGGCCCGTTCATTGCCTATAATCCCGCAGTGACTTGGAAGCCACTGAAAAGATATTTTGTGGCCTGCCTTCCCTGTATGTTGCAGCATCTCTGTAACCTGGAACACCAGCTGTTCATGTGGTCCGCGGCGTAGAGGAGACAACAGGGACTGCAATGCTGGCTTGGAGTCGCAGAAAAGCGTCCATTTGTGTGGCGCTTCATCTCTGATGAAATGAAGGGCAGTAAGGATCGCTGCGAGCTCTGCTGCCGTCGATGTTGTCGGATGAGTCGTCTTAAACTTTAAGGTTTTAACTTTCGCGGGTATCACGACTGCTACAGTGGAGCTGTCTGGAAGCACTGATCCGTCCGTGTAGATATGCGTAGAGTCCCGGTACTTCTCGTACAATAGAAGTAACGTGAGCTGTTTAAGCGCTGGTGATGATAAAGCGGCTTTTTTTCTCAATTCCAGGAATTGTCAGGTTGATTTCCGGCTGAGCGAGACACCATGGAGGAATTGAAGGTCTCGCAGAAGGGGTGAAAGAAGTTGGTAATGAGTCACCATGTGCTGTTATCGTTTTGCTGAAGGAGGTGCGTGGTCTGTCCACTGGCAAAGAAGAGAGGTGGTGCCGAGGGGTCCTGGCGAGGTGCCTGATATGTGTCCTCAGCGCTTCCATGTCAATTTGGGTCGTGATAAGGTGGTCTCTAGCGATTGCTATTGTCGCCACTGTCGATGCACTCCGTGGTAGGCCTAGGCAGATCCGGAGCGCCTGAGCCTGCACACTCTGTATTGTACGTAGATTTGTTTTGCCCGTGTTCGTTATAGCTGGCAAGCTGTATCGCAGAAAGCCGAGAAAAAGCGCCCTGTATAGCTGCAGCATAGCACGTGTCGACATTCCCCATGCTTTTCCACAGAAGAACTTGAACAAGTGACAGATGCCCGTCAACCGCTTTTTCATGTACGATACATGAGGGCTCCGTGACAAATCTGTGTCAATTATGACACCGAGAAATTTATATGTTCGAACGTAGGGTATGATTTGGCCACTTATCATTACGGTGTAGTGAGTCATAGATTTGCGCGTAAAAGGCATCAGTGCACATTTCTCGGAGGAAATTTCTAGGCCTCGACTACGGAGGTAGATAGCAGCTTCATTGGCAGCTCTTTGAATTCTTGCTCGCAATTGTAACCGCGTCACTGCTGACGTCCATACGCAGATGTCATCAGCGTACATTGACAGCCTGACCGTGCTTGGAATGTGCTGAAGCAAAGCAATTAGTGTGATATTAAATAGCACAGGGCTAAGTACACCGCCCTGGGGAACACCGCGGCAGCTATAATGTAGAGAAGTGCGGCCATCTTCGGTGCTTACAAAAAAGGAACGCATAGAGAGACTTGGAATTTGCTACAAACCAGTAAGGATGGCGCCACAGGCAGTGATTTCAGGACTTTCAGGACCAAGTTAAAATATTCTTCCTTTCTCATGCAGTAAAAGCAGGCTCATTTCCGTCAGTGTAAGAAAGGATGCTCTCATTTTCCCCACAACCGAAAAAAAAGAAATCTTCCGAGTGGTACACAGTCTATTTAAAGTTGTTCTCGCAACTTGTTTGCCTTGAGTCATTAATATCGCATCAGAGATGCTTCTTTGTGCAAGCTCTTTCCTCCGGCTGAGATAATAACCTGTCAAGAAACCCTGTACTTCGATTTGGTGCTTACAAAGAGACGTGAAATTCAAGGGGAATTCACTGCTCAGCATTTCAGTGAGAATTACTCAGGATACTTCGCATGCTTCAGCTGGAAGGTTCACATGCTTACCGATCGGCGTTTCCTTAGGAAGCTTGAGCACTCTCATGTTGTGGGAGTAGTCGATGTTGGGAGCGTTACCTGAAAGGGAAAAGTTGCACTATTGAGCAGACGTTTATATTATTTTCTCTAAGAACGAATCTTCAAATTAACGAAAACATAACTGCTAATTCTTTAATTCCATAAATTTTGCTTTACGGCACAAGGGAGCAAACGTGTGCCTGATCGATACAGTTCTGCCTCACACACACACACACACACACACACACACACACACACACCAACACACACAGCGAAGCTTGCACTAGGATCACGACGCTAGCGAAGCAGTGAAACTGATGGGCAACAGGCTGGTCCGGGTTTGTCTGGCGGCACACCCGCATTTCATCGTGGTCCGCTTCTTCGGGTAACGCCTCGCGAAGCACTGCGAGAACCAGCGAACGCTTCTCAATGTTTCGCACCGACCTCAGCGTAACGATGTTCGCGTCGAACCAGAGACGGTGCCCAAAACCACCGGTGCCAAAAACTGAGGCCAGGGAGTCACCATCACCGCTGCAGCTTTCTGTGAATCAGCGGGCATCCCAGAGGGAGCGCCACATTTGGCGGATTTTATCGGTTCGTATTGAAAGGTACGAAGAGTAGTCACTGCTAATTTAGCCGATACTACTTCCTAGTAACTACAATCAGGTATAGCCGCAGATAATTCCAGGTGGTAACAAGTTGACAAAAGCTATCGGTATACACAGAAACGACAGCGCTGCACACTGTGAAATGAAAAAAAAAATTCGCCATTAACGAAGTCAAAGGCGTTAAAGTACGAGCGCGGTCAGCGCAGCCAGCTGAAACCAGAACTTGTCGACACTGCTTTGCAATGAGCCCAACATCCGTAACATATAGCAATACCTGCAGCCAATTGCGTGTTTTAAAATGTGAAGCGTTTCTAGATGAACTTTAGGAACTCTGACCATATCTATCTATCTATCTATCTATCTATCTATCTATCTATCTATCTATCTATCTATCTATCTATCTATCTATCTATCTATCTATCTATCTATCTATCTATCTATCTATCTATCTATCTAGCCGCTCGGCGCCATTCTGATCGACTCGTTCACTTGGGACATACCAAGATTAGGACGGTAGGGTATCAATCTACGACGAACGTGAATGATTCATATAGATGTCACTAAAACGATATACTCATCACGTACGGCACGATTAACGACAGTACCATCACATGTGGCTCAGAACCACAGTGTTCGGCCCAAGTTATTCGGCTATGCGCCACAGGTGATTGGCTCTTAATGCTGCAGCTTTTGTTATTCAAAGACCAACCAAAGTAGGACTTTAAGAATTTCATGAGAACACACTTTGCGTGGGTTAAACAAGAAAAAGGCATAGAATTTCTTGTGGCTTGCGGCTGAAATGCAGACGTAGCACGCAGACCTAATGACGCATCGCCACCTTAGCCGTTGCATCATCATGCAAGACCGCTGTAGCAGATCATCTTTTAAAGTGACTCGAATTTTGCTGTTCTTTTGCTTGTTTTTTGTGCTGCTGTTACTGTCTGTTTATCTTATTCTTGTCCTAACAGTCTTGAATGTTTTCTTATTATTTGTAACCCATGTACCCACCCGACCATTGGGCTCTGAGGGTATGATAATAAATAAATAAATAAATAAATAAATAAATAAATAAATAAATAAATAAATAAGACAAACCTCTCTACCAGACTTAAGGGGGTTAGGAATCGAACCCGAAACACCAAAGTGCCAAACAACAGCGCTACCAGTTGCCCACAGCGGCTCTCTGCACGTTATACATGTAGTAGAAATACCTATCGCCTCAGCAGTTGTGGTGATGGTGTAACGTTTGCACACAGACGTTGGTCTTACTCGTAAAACTTTGCTGAATGGCAAATAAGTCGGCCCGGGCAAATTATTCGCTGATTGCTTCGCATGATATAAATTCCCACAGTGCGTAGGATTCGCCGATTTTTATTGCGAAAGTTCATCGAATTTGCCTTAGAAGAGTAACTTAGAGCAGTGGCTGAGTAATTTAAAAATGGATCCTCTGACGTCATTAATTGAGGCATCACAGCACGCTATAAGGGTCGCCCCGCTTCGATTTCCCGGTTTAATCGTTTCCTCACTTACAGTTGCACTACCCTCGCTAAAAATGTTTAATTTCCGATTGGAAAAAGTGCAGCCTTTCTGTTTAGATCAATACTTCCCTTCAGTGTCCTTTTAGGAATTGTTGTCGTGCGACCCAGTGGTCGTGCGACACAGTTGGTGGCCAATGGTCGCTTCATAATCAAAAAGCGACCTCGGCGCGGAAGTCGCATGCTCAGCGGTTCTCGATTGATTTGATTTATGGTGTTTAACGTCCCAAAACCAGCTCTGATTATGAGAGACGACGTAGTGGAGGTCTCCGAAAATTTCGACCACCTGGGGTTCTTTAACGCGCAGTGACATCGGTAGCGACTGCAATAAATAAAAATTTTGCAGTTCGCATGCACTATGGGAATCGCTGTCATGCGAAACAGTCAGCGAGGAAATGGCGCATGAGAGATCGTGTGCCATTCAGCAAAGCGCTGCGTATAGCACGAACGTCTCTGTGCAAAGTATACATGAGTGGTTGTATGCTGAACGTGGGCTAACCAAGAAACTCGTCAGCACCGTGGAGGCTGAATACAGATCACAGTACGACTTAATGTTGGCAGTGGCGTTAGCGCACGGCGCAGACGCTTGTTTTATATAAGAGAAGTGGCGCGGTAACGCGCGTATCATAAGCGGCGTTATTTCAAGTTCTTCCACGGGATCGACCAAAGCTGCACGAAAGCATGCCGAGCGATAGCAGGACATGGCCCCGCCTCGGTGGTCTAGTGGCAATGACACTCGGCTGCTGATTCGAAGGTTGCGGGATCGAATCCCGGCCGCAACGGCTGCATTTCGATGGAGGAGAAATGTTGAGGACCGTGTGCTGTGCGATGCCAGTTCGCGTTGAAGAACACCCCGGTGGTCAAAATTTCCGGAGCCCTCCACTACGGCGTCTCTCATAATCATATGGTGATTTTGAGGCGCAAAACCTCAGAAGTCGATCATAATCATGGCAGGACATATGCTTTTCTTATCACATCGCTGCGATAGCGCTTAACGTATATTAGAGGCTCAGCTGATGTTACACAAGCACCGTCATCACAACTACTGGTGAAGCAGGTTTATATACCGTGCGCGCAAAGAGCCCGCGCAGCCTAGTGGTAGCGTGCTTGCTTGGCACCTAAGTGGCCCGAGTCCAATACTCGCCTACCGCTTGGCAAGTTCCCTCAGGAGATTACGCGGTGCTCGTCTGTCTGTTTGTTCTGGCTACACCACGATCCCTTGCCATGAAAAACGGAATGGCTGTTATTTTTAAGCGCGTTCTAATGGCGTGTGAAATATCAATTTTGGTTAGCCCGAAATTGACATAGGCTGCATAAGATAATTCGGACACCTGGGGTGCGTACCCGAATACTACCGGTCCGAGCCGTACGGGTATGAGCCACAGGCGATTTCAGTATCGTTTATCGTGACGTAGTACATGACGAGTATATCATTCTAGAGGTCTAAAAAACCAATCATTCGTGTTCAATAGTCATGAATTGATAACCTGCCTTCGAAATTTTGGTGTATACTAGGTAAACGAGACGACCTGGAGAGCACCGGGACGTAGGCGGCTAGATAGATAGATAGATAGATAGATAGATAGATAGATAGATAGATAGATAGATAGATAGATAGATAGATAGATAGATAGATAGATACGGCCAAATTTGCTCAAGTTCGCCGAGGAATGCTTCCCACTTAAAAAGCTGCTCAAACAATAGGCGGCGTAGGAACATGATTTCGATATACTTGTGGCAAATAAACGCATTCGGTTACTGTGGGTGACCATGGTTGTTCGAGCAACGAAACAGACGCGGAGAAATGCCACTGCCGGTGTGACGAAGGGTACGCCACGGTTACCACTGAAAAAATTGGTTGAGAAGTAGCTGCTCGTTGGCAAGCATCGGAGTTCTGTCAGTCGCCGGTGTGAATGCCGCCTCAAAGAAGTTCAGGTGGCCGAAATGGATTCGTCCCATAACCACGCCTCGGTTTCGACGCGTAAAGGCCCCAGAAATTATTACAAAATTCGAAGCGTTAGAGTACACTCTAAGATAATAATAATAATAATAATAATAATAATAATAATAATAATAATAATAATAATAATACAGCGCCCCATGCAAGACACGTCATTTGCCTGTAAAGATGCGAGTTCTTCAATGATATTTCCCAGGGCATTTGCCGCCAGATGTCGGGTGGGGATTATGGTATGTACAATGCTTACACATACAAACAATTAAAAGGGGCACTGCTACGCTCTTCGAACAAACTTTGGAAACGGTGCCAATCCGTTTTAGAGGCTCCTGTGAGCATGTGAGCCAAATATTATTGCACTGCACGCACCAGGAAATTCGCAGTTTGCTTTCAAACACAGCTGGAAAGCGCCCGCTCTTCCAAAAATGACGTCACTGGGGCACCGACTGCATCGCATGAGGCAGTAGTAATATTGGCTGGTTTTGTGATCGCGGAAAGATATCTGTTCTGCTTTATTTCTTCGCTTCAACGTCAAGAAATAAAGGAAATCTGCGTATTTCTCTTAAAGAGAAATGAAAAAACTCAAGCTACGAAGTCGGTAAGGTTCTCGCGCGTTTTGCGCATGAGTTGTGCGGTTTTCGCGGGAGAATGTCCACAGAAGAGGCACTGGCGCACGTTAAAAAGCTGATACTCAATAATTTCGAAAATAGGTTGTATAATGTCGGAGTTTTTCTTGATTTTAGAAAAGCTTTTTACTCTATCAAACATCACCTATTGTTTCAAAAACTTCCTTGATATGAAATTAGAGGTGTTACTCTAAAAATTATTAATAGTTATATTTTTCTGATAGATTTCAATTCGTAAGGCAAGACAGTGTTCGTTCAGAGTTGAAGAAAATTGAGCGTGGTGTACCCCAGGGGTACAGTTCGAGTCCTTTAGTTTTTATCATTTATATTAATGGTATCGCAAATACACCGCTTACAGATTACATAGTCGTCTATGCCGAGGATACAAGTCTATTCTTTACTCGTCATAATTTAGCTGACTTAGAAACGGCGGTAAATGATTTGTTACATGAGCTGCTGGTTTGTTTGTCTCTCAATCAACTTCAGTTGAATGTTTCTAAAACTATAAGGTCACTGTTTTTTAAGATTAGGAACAAACCTGATATTACTGACATTTCTCTCTGGTTTTATACTTGTGCGATTGGGCGGGTATTGGTATTTAAATTTTAGAATTAGCTTTCGAAGAGCATCTGAATTTTACACCTCGCTTAAACAAAGTGCATACTAGCATTGCCATGTCTAATCGAATGTTTTGAAAGATCCGGCATCTCGTTCCGGCTTGCTTAAAACGTGAGCTGTATTACTCATTCATACTACTGCTGAACCGGTATGGGACAACAAAACCAAAACAAATTTATGTAGGCTAACAAGCCTTCAAAAACAAGCTGTAAGGCATATCGGAAACCCCGGATGGCACGATCACACAACACAGCAATAAAAAAAATGAAATAGTGGAAGTTGAACTTCAAGCTATCTACATATACACACGGCGAAATGAAGAAAAATGCATATGCATTTGTAGACACGCACTTAACTAAGCGCTAGCAATATAATCTAAGACAGCAGCTTCGAAGTCCGACTCTGTAGAACCAAGTACGGAACTGAACAACTTATTTATTTATTTATTTATTTATTTATTTATTTATTTATTATATCCTCAAAGGTTCCGTATGGAACTTTACATGAGGGGTGGGTGACATAAAAGAGGCGGTATCGATGAAAGTGATGGTTTAAGGTACAGGTGAGTCTGCCTCTTGGATGGCATTCCTGAAGCGCGTAAAATCGCCGATGACTGCTGCCTCTTCCGGAAGGTCATTCCAGTCTTGGGCGGTGCGCAAGAAGAACGACTGCTGAAATGATGTGGTGCGTGCACGTGGCGGGATCACAGCGTTTGGATGACTTGTGCGATGACCTCGATGGACTAGTTGGATGAGCTGGTTGTCACGTGTGGCTGAATGAAAGAATTTGTGGAAAAGACAGAGACGTGCAATACGACGACGAAGAACGAGGGTGGGAAGTTTTAACTGGCATTTTAGGGCGGAGATGCTGGTGTAGCGGGAGTAATCTGAAGCAATGAATCTGGCGGCTCGGTTCTGGACAGACTCCAGAATTTTAATATGGTTAGTTTGGTGGGGGTCGAAGACAGCAGATGCATATTCAAGTTTAGGTCTGACAATGGCAATATAAGCGAGTAGCTTAACGGAAGGTGGTGCCATGAAGATGTTACGGCGTATGTAACCTAGGGCGCGGTTAGCGGAGTGAGCTATGTGGTCTATATGGTCACCCCATGATAGGTCGCTTGAAAGATGGACACCTAGGTATTTGATTGAATTGGTAGTAGCTATGTGACAGTTGTTGATTGTGTAAGTAGCCGGCGCGTAGTTTCTGCGACGATGGAAAGAAATGAGTAATGTTTTGTTCGCATTAAGCGACATCAGCCAAGTACTACACCACTGCTGGATGCGTAAGAGGTCAGACTGTAGGGAAGAAGTATCGGTAGAGTTATGTATTGGGCGGTAAAGGACACAATCGTCGGCAAAAAGACGAATGTTAGATTCAACGGAAAGTGGAATATCGTTTATATATATTAGAAACAAGAGAGGCCCGAGGACGGTACCCTGGGGCACACCGGACAAGACAGGGGAAAGGTTGGAGGAGAGGTCATTAACATGCACAAATTGTTTGCGGTTTCTTAGGAATGCTTTGATCCAGTTGAAAACATGCTGGTGTAGGCTTAGACGTGAGACTTTTAACAGGAGACGAGAGTGGGGCACCTTGTCAAAGGCTTTTTCGAAGTCTAGAAACAATGTGTCAACTGGGATGTTACGGTCCATGTGTAGGTGGATGTCATGCAGGAATAATGAGAGTTGGGTCTCGCATGAGTGACCTTTACGAAAGCCATGCTGGTTTGGGTGAAAAAAACTTTCAGATGATAAAAAGCTGGCAACATGAGAAAAGATGACGTGTTCCATGATCTTAGAGCAAACACTAGTGAGCGAGATGGGACGGTAGTTACCTGCAGATAAGCGATCGCCCTTCTTGAAGACCGGAATGACCTTCCCAATTCTCCAGTCCAATGGGACTTCACCTGTGTCGAGCGACTGCTGGAAAATGATTGACAGTATGGAACCGCAGACATGTTTAGTATTTTTAAGAATTTTGGCATTGATGCCATCTATACCACATGATGAAGAATTTTTTAATTGATTGATTACATTAATAATGCCCTCTGGGTCGAACTCAATCTTCGGCATTGGTGGAAAAGCAAGATGAGGAAATTCAGGAAGTTCGCTGCAAGGTTCATTAGTAAAAACAGAACAAATGTAGAGTTGAAGACCGATGGAATGTCACAATCAGCAATGGGAGATCCAGAACTGTCACAAAGAGAAACTGTAGTTTTGTCGTCCGGTTTCATGATCTTCCAAAAACGGCGTGGATTGTCCCGGAGCATGTTAGGTAGGGTGGTTGAATAAAAATTTCTCTTTGCTTTTGCTAATGATGCCAGGTATTCTTTGGCTGTACATTTGTACTTGTCCCAGGCTAGCTGCGAGTTTGACTGCCTAGCGGAACGAAAGTGTCGTTTTTTCTTATTTTTTATACGTTTTAGAGTGACATTAAACCAGGGAGAACGAGACCTTTCACATATACTGATTGTTGGAATGTGAAGTTTGATCAAGTCATGCATCTTGGATTTCAACATAGCCCAATTAGATTCGGTGGATTGTTGATCGTAACCTGAGGAAAATTCGGTATAAAAGGCTGTTAAGTCGTCATTCATAGCTGCATAGTCGGCTCTGTCATAAAGACTCAGTAATTTCTTTGATTTCACGCTTTTTATAATCATGTTACAGGGAAATGTAGTGTGAATCGCGGTGTGATCACTGAGACCACTAATATAAGAAAGGGAAGAGAAGCTATCTGGATGTGACGTAAGCAGAAGGTCAAGAATGTTGCTTGAATGATCAGTTGTGCGCGTAGGGTGAGTGACAAGCTGTGATAGACCGAACGTAAGGCACGTGTGTAAGAATTCATCGGAGACATTATCTGTGTTTTTGCAGGCGGATAACTTGGACCAGTCAATGGAACGAAGATTGAAATCGCCGAAAAGCAAGATCGGAGAGTTAGGATTAGCAAGCGTTACCTGGTATAATACGTCATGGAAATCGGATGCAAAGGAGCCATCAGAACTGGGGGAACGGTAACAAACGCCAATGAGCACGCGCGGCGTAGTTGCGTGGCTGCGGACCCACAACATTTCCAGGGGTGTTTGCACGCTTACAAGGGAACATTGTAATTGACGATTAGTAGCTATTAGTACACCGCCACCGCGGGTGCTCTCCCTATCTTTGCGGAAGATATCGAACTCAGGTAGGTTGGGGAAGAGCTCAGCATTTGACACTAAAGAATTGAGCCAAGTTTCGGTTATTAGTACGACGTTACTGGAAGAGGACGAAACGAGGCTGCCGATGGCGTCACGTTTCGGTAAGAGGCTACGAATATTACTGTATAGAATTGATAGATCATGTTTAGGCTGCTTAACTGGACTGCTGACTTTCTTTACTAATTGCTAACGTTTGTTCTCGACAACAGTCTGAGTAGGATGATCAAATACGTAAGTTTTGTTACCACAGATAAGTTTATCGTAGCGCAGTTTGATGGGCACGCTTTGAGCCTTCGCGAATTCAACCAGGCGTCTACGGGCCAAGCGCGTGTGCGGAGGGAAATCCTCGCTAATACCATAGGCTGTACCTTTCAGTTTGCCGCCTTTAGAAAGAATGTGGTCTTTGTCCTTGAAATGGGCAAACTTGACAATGATTGGACGATTCTTTCCGTGTTTAAAAGCGCCAAGCCTGTGACCTCTTTCGATGTCACGCGTTTGGATAGTGATATCAAAAATTTTTTTGCAATGCTGCATGACTAATTCCTCGGAATCGCGCCATGTCTCGGTTTGTTTGTCAGCGAGGCCATAAAATACCAGGTTGCATCGGCGAGATCTACATTCCATGTCTTCAACGCGAGCAGTCAGCTGGGACACCTTGAATACCTTATGCCAACTTGAATACCTTATGCCTGCTTACATAAACCAACAACTTGACAACTTGAACAACTTGACAACTTAACAACTTGACAACTTGAATACCTTATGCCTGCTTACATAAACCAACATCCACCAGTTGTATATCCTCCTGACTTCCGGGTTGGATTTGAGTTAACAGATTTTCCTGAAACTTTCAAAATCGGATGCGTAGATAGCACAGATGAAAAGTGATGCTTATTATCTCGGTAATATCAGTGGTTTCAGTATGGCGTGATGTCCAATATATTGGACACTGGAACTTTATCAGTTAAATTGCGAAGTAGTGGGCTTGCATCCACACGAAGCTCCTTTACTGAAGAAAATTGTTAGAAATTCTGAAAGAACCGTTTATTATTCAAATTACGTAAATATGAATAAAATACAAACAAACGCTGGCCCTAATTTGCTATCCGCAAATTATATTTGTGAGAAGTTAGCTTTGTGGGCCAAGTCGAAACAGTTTCTTCCCATTGTTAAGCAAAAAAAAAAAATAGCTGGCACTTTGCACAGAAGAATTTCGTCTTCATACTGCATCCTTTAAACGTCTAGACTGGGAAGAAAAGGGAATTCTAATAGACGAGATTATCTCAGCAATTTAATATTTGCAGACGACATTGTGCTCTTTAGAAATGACGGAGGCGAACTACAAATAATGATTGGTGACCTAAACCGGGAAGGTATTAAAATGGAATGGAATTAAACGAAATGGATTAGGGCACAGACGGGAGTAGCTGATATTATTATATCAATTAAAAGAAAGAAGTGGACCTGGACAGAACATGTCATGAGGAGGAAAGATAATACCAGGACAGTAAGAAAAACGGAATGGGCACCATGAGAGGGAAAACGCAACAGAGGCAGGCAAAAGGTTAGATGGAGCAATGAAATTAAAAAGTTTGCGGGCATAAAGTGGAACCAACTCGCTCAGAATAGGGTGGATTGGAAATCGTTGGGAGAGGCTTTCGTCCTGCAGTGGACCTAAATTAAGCTGATGATGATGACGGTGATGACGACGATGACTGCATCCTTGAAGCTGGCAGCGGAACAGCGGAACGCCATAACAGAAAAGCCAAGCAAGCAAAAATAAACGCCACATGACACCGATATGAAGGCGCTTGCAATGCAGCGCATATCGCGTCAGTGTATTCGAAAAGACGATTTTGAGTGCCAGTGTCCAACATGTTGGACACGCACAATCAACTCAGTGCCAGTGAAAAGCAGGCGTCCGCGCAACTTAAATTTTCCATTCAACATGCTCCAGTATCACTACCTTACTAGTTAATCATACATATCACGCTAAAACGGGCAGGAAAATACTATAAACACCACTTGCTTCTCCAGCAGTCGCCGTCGAACGCTGCTCCGCTGAACGGCGCCACGTTCTCGTGTTTATTTTCGGAGCCGCTGGCACAGCTTTGAAAAAAGCTTCATAGATGGCGCTAGTAGGTGTCCAAAATATTGGACAACTTGCTTTTAAGGCGAAAAATATGCTGAGGTCTTCATAGTAACGGAGTATTTGATGTCCAATATATTGGACAAATCGCCATAGCTGGCACTCAGGATATATTGTGAAAAAATGCATGACCACACCGTTTTTAAACATGACGGTAAATATATTTATTGTCTTATATAACTTCATAGTATAAGTAAGATTCCAGCACGAAGTGGTTTATGATGTATGTAAAAAGCTTTTTTAAATTGAATTTCTTTCTGCATGTGTTAGAAACTGTCACTATTTCTGTGCTGCCAGGTTTTCGTTATTACTGTGCAACGCATCCGCTATCTATTGCACAATTTCATAAAGTACATTCACGCAACCGTTGAACAGTGCAATGGGTGGCAGGGCCTTTGTCAGGCAGTTTATTCCGTTCATTTCGCCTTCAGCCTACCTTCTCGAGACATTTAGTGTGTCGAAAACAATAGCTGAAATGAAATGATCCGGTGAACACATGCCTGATCACGTCTGCTTAAGCCTCACAACACATACAAGCTACGAGACGGGTCATTTTCAACATGGGTTCGTACTTGTAGCTTGCGTCACACTAAGAGAATGCGGACACAAGAACCGCCGTATCTTTTATGGCGAAAAGTACTGTGTGCGTGTCTTCGGTAGCGTCATGTCTTGCTATAGTAGCAGTGATATGAATGTAAGGACAGTACCTTCTACATTTCCGATGTCTAGAAGTAGAAGCATGCAGAACCACATGGCAGTCGTACATCTGAAAGAAGAAATAGAAATAAAAATGATTAATGAAAAGAAGCACCTCATTTTGGAGAGCATGACAGAATAATGGGTATGTTCCGCTAATTTCTAGGCTTTCCATGTACTTACGTCCAGCTTTCATACATCCTCATTTTACTAAAACATTTGCTTTACTCTTCTCTTCTGTACGAAGTCGCAATCTGGCTTATCACGTCATGATTTTGTTTTACCAGTTAGCTTCGATGACGTATTATTCCATTTGAAAATACGCATTTCTGCTTGCTATGCAAGAAAAGAGGAACACGAACACAAAAAAGAGGAAAAAAAAACAAGCGCAGTAGATGATATTCGTTGGCACATTGCGTTATCCTGAAAAGCGCAACTATGAATGGTAGTCGTAAATGCGGTTAATATTGCAAAATTGGTCGCTAAAATGCTGCATATTCGGATACGCCCTTCATTTAACTTTCGGCCACGTGTCTAGGCTAGTGCACTGTGCCATCTATGTGTATTCTCATGTGCGCCGTACAATAGGAATAAAACCGCAGTACATGGCAACTGCGGTGACATAAGGGCACAGCTGCTCGCGCCGCTTAAAGGAGATGATTTAAATATTGGACGTTGTTATTGTTTCAGTAGCGGAAAGTTTCGTTTGTTAATTTAGATGTGTAACTCGGAGAAATTCTCGCAACGGTAGCTTAAACGTCTTAGAGATGTAACGGACCAAGGATTCGCTTGCCGCCATCATCCTCCACGTAGTGTACAACATAGCCTTGTACGGAGCGGAGGTGTCGATGCTGGCAAGGAAAGTGACGCGATTGCAACTTATGGTTCAATCAAGAAGTCGTCGTCGTAACTGAGAGGCCTTTCGATACAGCACTAAGGGAAACTGAGCCAGTGCTGAGCTCTAATTTCATTGAGAACTCGAAACAGGGACGTATACTTAAAACCGAATAGCGAAGTGTAGCCAGTTCGCTCCCTTCCGATAAGCAAAGGCACAGCAGAATGCGGGATAGCGTACACCCGATAACCTAGGAAGGCTTGCGGAGGAGGTCTAGCTAAAGGTCTAGCTGCATTCACACGGATGCACTGACCATGGCGTCGCTCAAGCAGCGCCGTCGCAAAGCGCGCCTCATACAAGCCAGTCACTGATGAGCTGATGCTATCGGTATACTAGCGAAAATGACTTGTTACAATTCAGCCCAGTCACACATACGGGTGGAATAGAAGATCTACGGTCCTGCAAATCCAACCTTACATGACGTGCGATCAACGAGGTCAATGAATAAGCCCGCGGCACGTGTACGGGCATATATAACTGCATCTTCGTCACAAGAATACAGCGGATAGATAACATTTCGCATTACCGCTACTCAATCATTCAAATATTTCGGCCCGTCGGACAATTCGTCTTTCTAACACTTCTTCGCTTCCCTATACATCTCTTCGTCGCAAGAACCGAACAACGTGCGCCGACCATGAACTTTTTATCGCTCTCCGAAGTCGACGAAGCTACTGGTCCCCCTCAACGCACATACACGAGCTCTATACTTTCCATACACGGCCGGGGCGATTCCGTTCACGTGGCCACGGTTGACCTCATGCGCCGTAGGCAGAGCAACGCGGGAGGTCTTACTATTCAGCCCGCCTATAACCGTCGCCCGGAAGCCGCAATTGATGGGTGGTACATGGCCAAGTCGCGCTAATGAAAATGTTCTCGCTGCATCGCCTCCGCGGGCCGCTCCTCCCATCGCGCCCATTACACGCCACTATAAGTTTTCGTGTACTCATGCCGACTACCTTTTTTTTTTATTTTCGTCCCCGGCTGGCTACCTTGTTCTCGGTATGCGTGATGCAAGCGCGCCGGCACACGTGTGGCGCCGGCGGATGTCATTAGGGAAAATCGGCCGCGGCTTGGGCGCCCCACTGATCTCAAAATGTCAAGAGTTCACGCCCCGCCCAGGTAACGAGTGCAGTCGCCGCGGCAATTATGCCGCGAATTTTGCCGCGAAAATTGAGCAAATCTCGCGTCGCTACCTATGGTTAGTTAGTTGTGCGGCCAAGATTTAGGAGCTGAAACAGCGGATGGAAATGAGGAATGACAGAATAAATCCTGGAGACGATTTAGCATGCCATCGTTTATTGTTACGCCCGCGCAAGCCTATCTGCCGCGCTTTTTCACCACGACTACGCATACCCCAGAAAAACTACTGCGATCACGCTGCAGTTCTGAAAAGCAATAACAAATTAAAGGATACGGCACATTTTCATGAGCTTTAATGAAGTTGGGTTCACACGATGGCATAGATTACATAGTATGCCTGCGTATACCTGACAAAAGTCTTGTTTTCGTGAGAATATGGATTCGGGGTACTAATATGCAAAACCCGTCTCTCGTAAACGCTTATTCGCCCTTGGCTCCACACTTTGTTAATGATATGTCCCGCATCATGACTGGCTGAGGCATTTTTTTTTTGCCAACATTTTTAGCGTACGATGCTTTTGCGTGTACGGGCCCAGACTGGTATCCACTGTGCCTGCGTTTAAAATGGGAGCTATCACCTCGATTGTCATCACCATCGGTCGATGTGGTTCACGAGTGTGACAAGCAGGGATTGTGATTAGCTCATGGATGTGATTTCTGAATCATCGACTTATTTCACTCACTTCTCATTCATGTAGACTCCTAGAACACATAATGTACAAGCGCATCGTCACTTGTCTTGAGTCAAATAAGTCAACACCTTAATTAACGTTATTCGTCGAATTACATGAGTTAGATGGGACAGTTCATCTTTGTTACGCGTTCACTCGGCCATTATCAAAGAAAGAATAGCGTACTCTGCTCCTGCATTAGATGACATATCTTGTGGTTTAGAGGACGCAATTCAAAGATTAATGACAAGAAACCTTCGTATATGTCTTGGCGTACCGCGCGCATCTGCCAGCGCTTTGGTAATTGCCGAGTCCCATCAACCAACCTATTTTTGCACTCAGATTTACAGAAACTTGCCGCCAATACTTTTGTATGGCAACGCAACAAGCTAATCACTCACTGCTATACCGAGCTATTCAGGACAGAACAGGCGGCCAAATACAAGAACCCATACTGCCGTGCAAAAACTTATTGCCGATACATGAATATTGGTCTGCAAGCACGAATCATCCCCCATGGCAACTAGCAATTCCAGAAAAGGTCAGTTTCATTCCCAGAATAGCTCGCAAGTGCGACGTGCCGGCAATCGCAATAAAGCAACTAACCCTATCATATCTTTGCACTACATGTGTGGACCGTATTCACGTCTACTCCAATGGGCCAATTTTGAAACAAAGCTCTACATCGGTGTATGTCGTACCTACATACCAAGAGACAAAAGCTTATAAGCTCAGTCACTCTACAACATCCACAGCGGCAGAACTTTATGGAATACATTCAGGTCTATGTTTTATATGTAAACAGTCGAGGCATGAGTTGTTCTGAGTGGCACGCAGGCGTCATTTCTCTGCTGGAAACCAATGAGCCTGGGAAAAACAAACAGCCCATTGACATACGAAATAGAGAAAAACGTACGCCATAGCGACAGGTTTACATCGTCATATAATTTTCCAGTGAATTCCAAGTCACTGTGAAATCGCAGGAAATGTTACGGCGCATTCCATGGCTCGCGCAGCGCCTCAACAGAACGGTATATCACCGTTACCTCTAGCGGCGAGGGATGCACGATCTATTTTGAACGGGCTATGCGGACATCTGTCCTAGGAAACTTGGTTCCTGAATGGGCCACAGAATCTGCAATTGTTTAATATTGATCCTGGAATGAAGCTTGATAATTTGTTTGAGTTTAGCCGATCTGTGGAAACAGTAATCTTGAGCTTGCGACTAGGCACTGCCTATAATAAGCGCTTCCTTTATAGAATAAGGAAAGGCGACAGTGCCACTTGCTCATGTGAAGTAGCTGGAGAAAACAGAGCAGCTTATTCGTTACTGTAAAAAAGATTATCACGCTCCCCATAAAGAAACATCTACAGGCATTAAGTACGTAATCTGCATGGACGACCACTATCATCCGCAATAATTCTGGGCCCTTGGCTAACAGAGAAATCGCAAAACGTCGCAGCATGCGCATTGGTGTATTTTTAGACGACTCAAGTATGACGGAAAGATATCAAAATATATAAATGTGGTGCCTGCATTACTATTACATTACTATTACGCATGTCTTGTTTATTCTAGCTGCTATATTTGTTGCTGTGAACATATCTATGGTGCAGTAATTAAGGGACAGTTTGAAGATGAATAGTATGCGATATGTTATCATGTTGAACTCTCCTTCGCGGACAGTGCTAATGAGTGGACATTTGTAATCAATGGCTATCTTGTTTCATCCACCGTCATGCTAGAATAGGGACCCAGAGTACGTGTTCGTGTTCTAGTGCTTATTTGCTCAGTTTCGCCAACTCTTCATAACTTTGTGACGACAACCCCTGTAAGAGATGATTTTTTCCACACAGACACACACCCCAGCTAGCTCCTATTTTACATTATTCGTGTAAATGAACTGCTCTGCAGCGCGTTGAATGCAAGCGCTTTGACATCACTTTTTCCTTTAAGATTATTGTGGTCAGAACACATTGAAATAAGGTACAACAAAGCATCAAGAAAACTTAGTTAGCCCCGCCATGGTGGTCTAGTGGTTATGGCACTCGACTGCAGATCCGAAGGTCGCGGGATCGAATCCCGGCCGCGGCGGCTGCATTTCGATGGAGGCGAAATGTTGAGGCCCGTGTGTTGTGCGATGTCAGTGCACGTTAAAGAACCCCAGGTGGTCGAAATTTCCGGAGCCCTCCACTACGGCGTCTCTCATAATCAGAGCTGGTTCTGGGACGTTAAACCCCACAAATCAATCAAAACTTAGTTACCTGTGCTGAACCCAGCGTGGTGCACCGAAGAAAACTAAAGTTATCGCGTTCAAAACATTCATGCTACCCAGTCTTGAATATGCAGATACCATATGGAACTCTTGAAAAATTTGTGACAATAATAAAATATAATCCGTTCAGAAGAAGGCCGTTCGTTTATATAACACCCTTACGACAGAACAGTTTCGCGGTCATCTCATGCTTGGCTTATAACTTCTCTTTTTCGCCTTCAGCACGCTCAATGTGCCAAACTCTGGCACTCGCTGTTTCACTCCCAACATTGGTCAGCCCCTGACGTGTATCTATCGATTGCGAAGCCCCTAGTCAGTAATGAGCAAAATTTAGCGGTCTTTCTCGCGCGCACTAACACTTTCAAGTAGTTTTTTCTGCAGTACTATATTGAATCACGGAACGCCCTGCACGCTACGACCCGTCGTCTGACCAAAAAAGAGAAAAAAAGGAAAAAAGAAAAAAAAAGAATGTGCAATTGCCATTGAGCGTTTCCTGTAACCGGATTCTTATTTTTTTTTTTGTCCACTTCATGTTTTGTGGATAACATGTACTGTACTCCCCCGCTCTTGCTATAGCCTTATGAAGGGCTGCAGTAGGCGGAAATAAATAAATAAATAAATAAATAAATAAATAAATAAATAAATAAATAAATAAATAAATAAGTGCAGCTTGAACGTCATCGTGATCGTTAATTTCGCGCCAAAGGCACGCTATTATTATGAGGCACGCCGTATCGGAGAGCTCCCGAAGATTCAACCACCGGGATCGAATCCGCGTATTTCGGGACAGCAGTCAAGCGCCATGATCAATGGACTACCGCGGCGGACGGCTGCCTGCTGTCAACGATGCAGCCTCGCGACAAGTTCTCACCCTGAAACAGCCCGTACGTGGAGATGCTGTCACCTATCGCGATGCTAGACATATTAGTCGGAGAAGATAGCCGGACACGGTAGCCGGCCAAACGGAAGGAGTACCCCCTCCTCCCATAAAAAAAAAGCCTGCAGTTTTGACGCGGCGGCTGGCATTCACAAAAATCTCTCATGTTAATATTGCTCTTTGGGAAAGTTTCCAGCCAATACTGATGCTGGACATACTAAATGCGGCTGGCCAATACCGCAGCACGCCGTCACACGAGAAATCGAACTGTGCTCCGATGGCATAGCATCCTTTTCCACCTTCTACTCCCGTCTCTGAAAGGGATGCCAGCACTGCCTCGAATTCAGCGCGTACACAGAACAGCACCATTTGTGTGGCTTCCTCCTTTTATATCCTGGCAATAATGCATAGCGTTCGGCTTCTACTGACATGCTTATGTTACCAACTGCTACGTGTATCACGTACGATGCACCGAGCATTTAAACGGCTGCATTACTTTACGCCAATTAGTCACAGCTTCCTTGGTTATATTGAAACACTCGGTAGATGCGCGGCAGCGTCTATAGACTGGGAAGAAAAGGGAATCAGAATAGACAGAGAATATCACAACAATTTAAGGTTTGGAGACAACGTTGTGCTGTTCGGCGATGCCGGTGACGAACTACAAAGCGTGACCGAGGACGTAAACCGAGAAGGTGTTAATATAGGAGTAAACGTGAATATTAAAAATAAAAATGTGGCTGATCCCTCTGTTAAGGAATCGGTATAACACGAAAGTGATATGACCGAACTACAGCGAGATGCGCTTTTGGGGCAGCGAGAGCGCTGATACTACCCTACCCAGGCCGAACTAAGGTGTTCTTTGGTGCTATGACGATATTTCACTATACCGATTCTAGGTGGCGGCACGGTCTCAGCCAACGGAGAACACAACGAGAAGGACACAGATAGAGAAAGTTTAAAGGAAGGGTTATAGGGCGCGTTCCTGCTCCGTCTAAGATGGCCAAGGATAGGTCTGTCGGTAGCGCGGCGGGCACCTTCCGTCGCGGTTCGGACGATCGTGGGTTGACCCCGCCCGTGTTAGTGAAAATTTTTCTGCTTGCTTTTTATTTGTCATTGTGTATGTATGTTTTACTGCATCATATCCGTTACGGTAGTGACGTGTAGTGACGAAGTAAAGCCGTGGTGGACCTCGGCATAAAACACTTTCGTGTTAAAAAAACCACAACTGTGCTCAGCAGTCTACTTAAAGAAACAGGAATATAAAATTAGCAATCAGCCTTTAGAATATGTGAACGAGTACGTTATAGAGGGCAATTACTAACGGGGGAGCCTATCCGTGGAAAGGAAATTATTCGTAGAAAAAGAGTAAGCAGGAGTGCATGCGGGAGATGTTCCCAAATCATGACAGGAAAGTTGCCGCTGTGGCTAGAGCGAAAAATATTTGGTCGCTGCATCCTCCCAGCACGAATGTAGAGTGAAGGAACATGTAGGATAAGGAAAAAAACTAGAAATGGCATTGAGGAGCTCGCAGAGTGCAATGGAAAGAAAAATAATAGGTGTAAGAAAAAAAGATAAAAAGCGAGCGCAATGGATCAGGGAATATACAGGAGGAAGTGGTATTATCATATAAATTAAAAGAAAGGAGTGGACCTGGGCAGGACATGCCATGCGGAGGACCTATAACAGATGGGCAGTAAGGGCGATGGAATGGACACCAAGCGAAAGAAAACGCAACAGACGCAAGCAGAAGGTTAGATGGAGCGATGAAATTGACAAATTCGCAGGCAGAAAGTGGTACTAAATCGCCCAGGATTGGACAAACAGGAAATCATTGGGAAAGGTATTCGTCATGCAGGGGACTTAAAAGATGATGATGGTGATGATGAAAGTTAGATGCGAAATGAAATAAACGGACGGAAATGACTTGACGTTCCTGTGAGGTTCCAGCTCTTCCAATGCCCAAGTGACAAAGTGTGGCTGGTGTTTCAGCGCGTGTTTATTTGCGTTCCATTTGTGTTGCTCTTACAGGTAAGAGGAACCAGGATGACGAAGCAAGAAGTATAGAGAATAAATGGGGCTGTAGTTTTTATAGACCGAGGTAACTGATTTGATTTCTGGGGTTTTACGTCCCAAAACCACCATTGATTATGAGAGACGCCGTAGTGGAGGGCTCCGGAAATTTCGACCACCTGGGGTTCTTTAACGTGCACTGACATCGCACAGCACACGGGCCTCAACATTTCGCCTCCATCGAAATCCAACCGCCGCGGCCGGGATTTGATCCCGCGACCCTCGGATCAGCAGCCGAGTACCATAGCCACCGTGGCGGGGCCTATATCAGTTCAGTTTCAGTTTATTTTCCTTAAAGGCCCCGTTTATAGGGGTGTTACATAAGGGGTGGGGTACATAATACAATTCAAAATACAAACGAATGTAAGAAATGTTGGAACTCTGTACAAACGAGAACACGCGTTCATAAGAAATAGGTACAAAAGAAAAAAAAACATTAACATGGCAGCAGTAGAAAAACGTGGTAGCTGAACGTAAAAACTACTCGAAATGTTGCAGAAAAAGAACACTAAAAATGAATACAACACTAAAAAAATTATTACTGCAGAAATAAATAAGCTCGTTAAGTGATCAGCTTGCACAAACAACGACAACTAATGTGGCAAAATAGAGGAAGCAGGAGCGTTGAACACATGGTGGTTGTTTGTAGATACAACTTAGATAGACCGAGGTATCAGCGACTCTTTGCAAAGAATTTACCAATGTCCTACCTTCTTGTTGCAGTGTCTGCAACAAGAAGGTAGGACACGCACGTAGGCAAGGGGGGGCCCAGGGGGGCTCGCCCCCCCCCCCCCCCCCCCGAAATTCGTCCAGTCAGCCATAGCACAGGGGTATAGAGGCAGTACAAATAGCGCCGTGCGCATCTAAGCAAATGAAAAACAAACGATAGTCAGGGAACTCGCCAAGAACAGCTATCCAAGAACCTTCATTCCGAAAGGCTTCAATTCCAAAAACACGGCAACGCTTGCTGAGAGATTCAGTGTCCGGCTCCTGAATCAACACCACAACAGAAACAGCACACTCTCCCATATGTCCGATGCTTTAGCGAAGCCATTACCCGTATTCTCAGAAAAGAAGGCATCGGAGTGACTCGCAAGCCTACGAACACATGTTCTCTACATATTGGCAAAGACCGTCCGGAGGCAGAGGGCTGAATGCACTGTATACAAATATGCGATGCGAGCTATATCGGCGAAACGAAAAACCTCAAAGAAACATTTCAACAAAACAGGAATTACCTCTGCAATTTTACAAGAGATCGCAACCCGATAGCCGAACATTCCTAAGATAGCGACCACCGTACCAATATTCCTGACACAACGGTCATACCAACTGAAACCAACCGTTGGAAACAGTTACTACTTTGTGATTGCGTAAAGAGACAGAAAACTGTGCAACGCAGGACATTTTCATATATGTAAGACAAGCTTGTTGGAAAAGAAATTACCAGAGAGAACAAAATGTTGCCATGCAGCTTCGAAACCAGAAAAAAAAGCGATGTTATCTGCCCGTCCTTCGTGCGAGTTTTCTTCGTCGCATCAGTTATGTTTAGGAAGGTGGTTGGTTGGTTAATTGTGTCGGGTTTTCTGGAGCAAAAGGCGACCATGGCTATATTGCGCCAAACGAGGATTCTCATCTACGGTCAGGGCGCTCGGTAGTTGGATTTCTTCAAGGAACAGTGCAAAGAATGATAGGACATACAGAAAAGGGTAGCGTTGACTCCACTGGTGGATTCCCTGAGGAAATGTCTTTCTTAACGGGAGGAGCAGTGTCTTTGTTGCTGCAGAGCTAGCAGGTGGTATATTGCGGGCGTCATATGTACAGTCGAGTAGTGGCTTTGTTTGTCTGATAGCTGCGCGGCGTGGGAACACGCACGCGTACGGGTTTGCTTTGCCGCAGACGCAGAGTTTTTCCTCGACCGGACGGCGGAAGCTAACCGAAAGCTTGATAAAGACGACTTTTCTATGAAAATTGACGGCTTTGACGACCCATTGACCCGTTCAACATTCCTGGCACCTCTGCGAACCCCACCACTCTTTTTTCGTTGCCTGTGTCGTGGGGCAGGCGCCCGCGTGTCCGAAGGAGTAAACAGGGTAAACAAACAAGGTAAACAGGGTGCTTGTAGTTCTGCGGAAGGGGACTATAGGCCAGCCACGTTCATTCCATAGATGATTTGAGAACTTCCCTCAAACGGCGCTTTGCAAACCATCGGAAGACACTGCGAAGTTTGCTATTTGTGTTGCCAAAGCACGCCTGCAAGCGCAAATTTGAATTTGTGCAGCCGGCCTTCGGTTTTTACCTCAGAGGTATGACAAAAGCGCATATCCTTACGCTGATAGGTGGATGGGAAATCTGGAAAACTAATAGTGAATTCGCCTGGCGGATCTGGAGCGGTGTGCCGAATCCACGACGAAGCAACAAAATCCGTCGCGGAGCCATCCGATCCCCATCGGCCAGCGAAAAATAAACTGGCTCCGGCAGGGATGACAGCGGAAGTTGTCGCATTCATCCGGTTGCCCTTGTTGCCAGCCTTGCGTTGGACTACGTTAGACCTCGCACAAAAGTATGCATACCTCATTCTCCGAGTATGCGTGTACTAGTTCTTCGACGTAGGGGAGCATTTTGGGGCGTTTGCACGAGGACTCTGGAAACAGCTCCTTAAATAACGTTTCGTACAGCACGTACGACTCTTTTCGCTTCTGCTGCTGTTGCTGCTTTCCAACGTAGAACTCTTGCTGTCGCTCAGAGCGAGGAGCAGTCCCCTGTAGGGTCGAACTACGCCATTCCAAAATATGTAAACAAACGCCCATGGTTATTAGACAGCGCCTAAAACAAGAAAAAGAACGCTGAAAAAAATATCGCCGTGCTCGGCTGATCCGGAAATGACACCGTATAGCTGGAGTTCCGGTAGAATCCGACTCTACGAGACGGATCAACGCGGAGCGCTCCGTCGCGGAGCAAGTTGCCCCCAATCTCCCAGTGGAACATGCGAACTTGCTCGGGATCCGCCAGTGGAATTCAAATTCTTGGCCGCGGAGCAAAAAAAGCTTGCTCCAGACGCGTCAGTGGAATTCACTATAAATGGCAATCCATGCAGGAGGAGGAACTTCCCCGCTTTCCGACGGACGCTTTACCTGAATGCGACAAAGCCCCCTTAGCGAACGTTCACACACTCCTCAAGATATTGGCAACTCTCTCAGTGAGTACAGCTGCTGGAGAACGCAGCTTCTCGACACTGAAAAGAGTACAAACATATTTGAGGAACCGAACAGCTGAAGAGAGGCTTAATGGCCTGGTTCTTAAGTCCATTAATTCACCGGATGCAAGTCAGTGTCGACGAAGTTATCACTGTGTTTATGGAGAAACCGCGACGCACGAAAATTGCAGCATGAACCACTCTTTTCGGCCCAGCGGCTTTCTAGTGTTATTTCTTCTTTTGCATTGACTTTTACTAATTTTAAAACCACTCGCACTGCCATTCTTTAATATTGCTTCCTAAAATGAATGTTGGCGTTCTGCTTCTTTTGTGTCGTGAAAGAATCCGTGTTTTAATTCTCTGTGGTTGAATAAAATTGTTTTCCCGAATATATCCATTTTTTGTTTAAGAATTGCTGTCATAAAGTGGCTCACGTTCTTCTCGCACGCCTGTTGTTGAGACAGAGTGTGAGAAGTTAGGTAGAGAAAGCGTCCGACAATTATTTTTTGTTTCTGCCGTACATCCGTAAGTGGGCGTCTGATTCCTTTGCATTCCTTTTTCTTTTTTTGTCACTCCTCTTTCCGTCACTGACTTTGTATGGCCCTTCTTTGTCGAGATCACTTCGTTGGAATGTATTCTTTCTGGTGCACACGCACTAGCTTTACAGCAGTGCCAAGAACGTCCTTTCCATCTCGGATTACCTAGCCTCTTTTTGTGCTGCATTCCACTCTGTTCTCATTCTCGTCGAATAATTAAGCGCCTTCTATATTCACCGGCAAGTCTTTTTTTAGAACTGTATAATAGTCACCCTGATGTGATTGATGATTTTGACCCCCCTCCCCCTTATGTAGTACCGTGAAAAGGGCCTTTAAGGGTCACTAAATGATGATGATGATGATGATGATGATGATGATGATGCTTTTTGCGAAGAATTAGGCCTTGGGCCCCCTCCGAAAAAAAATCCTGGCTACGTGCCTGTAGGAAATTGCAGAAATGAAATGATGCATAATGCGAGGACTACTGACGCCTTCCTTCATAATAAGTGTAATCATTGCCCAGATTTGATCAGTACAAAAAAGAAAGAAGACTGGCCGGAAGTAGCTTGGAAGATTGTTCGTCTTCGATCAACGATGGATTCTGTTGACTTTTAGCATCACCTGAATACGTTCTGTACGTCGGAGGCCCGACTCAAAAGGGGCAGAAACGTCACCGTGGATTAAAAAGAAAAGTGGAAAGCGAACAAGTTTAAGCTACTACACAATGAGGAGCAGTAATCACGTGACCTCTAATCAAACAACCGAACTCTCCCTCAGGGGAAATTACTTGAATACGTATAAGCGTATATGTGCACAATGAAGCTGAAATTCCTAGCATAAAATATAGGTGCCTTATTTCTGCGGCGAACAGAGAGAACTTCACTTCTCTATTAGTGCTCATATAATAATACTGTTAAATAAACATGTCATGTTCTTTAGAAATAGGGCGGGGGGGGGTGGGGGGGGACGCTTAAGATTGGAACGCGATAGCGTATCGGGCCCTGTTCGCATCGCCTTCTCATTTGCTTGGAATGCTCTCGAGTGACATAACCGAGCCCGTGTCACGGCACAGCATTCCTTTAGCTCACACTCTGCTTCCGTCTTGCGTGGCCTCGATGGGATCGCGTGCATGTCGACACAGATACCCTATAAGTTCTTGCCGATGTGGAACGCTCCGCAGTGTATACCCAGCACGAAAATGGGGTACCAAATCTATTCCATGCGCATGAAGAGCAAACAAGCGCTGCGGTGCGCTTTGCTCTAACACAGACGTCATAGCTCCATCCGTCGGCATCTGTGAGCAGTGGAAGCTTTGCGCGTCTATGCGAATGTCACGCGCTGAGGCGCCCCTTTGGCGCCTTCTCCATAACGTGTTGGAACTGTTTGAGCTTCCCATAACCTAATTAATTTTCCTCGTAACAGAAGTAGCAGTGTCCTCGTAACAGAATCAACAGTCCGAGTTATCGCGTGTGTAGGCGTTGTGAGGTCGTAGTTTACGTTTTTTTTCGGCGAATGTTACTTTGATAAATTGACTTTTGCTTACTGAAGTACCTGCGCCACGGCGGACGGCTTACGTGGTGTGCTCCGGGTCGCTAGGGCGGTGGCGGTAACTTATTATTATTTCCGCCGGATGCCTACGTCGACAGCGGATTTTCTGCCAGACGAACTCCTTAACGCAATGGCGTTGATAACCGCGCAGATATTAGCCCAAAAGGCAGGCTGTACATTAGAAGATGATATCTCAATGCATAGCTAAAGCGTTTAAGGCACTCGTTTCCTCATTATACATTCAGACATTGTACAAACGGGCAACACGCTGCCCTTAAAAAAGTATAAGCAAGGACTACAGCAGCAAGAATTGAAGCGATGATTATGAACTAAGCCACTTGCACTCAATAAAGCCGCTCAGAATTGCGCCTATGCTGGGGGTAAGTGACTTCGTTCGTCCTTGTCTCCTAAGTATACGTTGCTGTTTTAAATATAGTGCCCTGCAAAGTAACCGGCTAGCACCCGCACACAACAAAAAACCCATGCCTGTTGAGGTATAGTGCTCACGGAATGACATATGCGACACGTAGGCACTGGTATATATCTACAGGTACGCGCGATTGCTCGGGATAACAACGTCATGTGGCTACGAAATGTGGTCAATAACGGTGGTGTGAGATCTGAAGCAAGTGTGTGTAACGATATTATGTCGATTTAACACAAACTGAATACGGTAGAGGCCAACGTACGTGCATTGCGTAGCCCAGAATCGTCAGGTTTGTTTCCGCGAGTATCGTACATATTTTTTTTTTTAGCAGAGCATAACCACAGTCCCACAGTTCAAGTAATTTCGTAAAGAGAGAGAGAGAGAGAGAGAGAGGCAAGGAAGTGGAAATGCAGGGTGGTTAAATAGACGTGCTTGCGGTTTCCTGTCCTACACAAGGGAGCGGGAGTGGTGGCAACAAAGAAGGAAAATAAAAGAAAGCGGACAGGCAATAGGTGTGGCCCTAAATAAACTAGAGACAAAATAAGACGAGAAACGACATATACTTGCCTCACGTTGTCTCTTGTCTGTTTAACGCCACAGCTAATTGCGTCAAGTAATGAACCAACTAGCTCAGCGAGATCCGGGAGTGTACATCCGGGAGTGTACAATGACCTTACAGTATGTTATAGAGGTCAGCAGAAAGTGGCGTTCGAGCTTTAGCTCGGCCAATATGACAGCTAATTTTGAAGTTAATTTATCGATAGTCATATTGTGGGTAAGTCTATGAGCAAACCCTCTACTGAAGCATCCGGTAGGACACAGCAGGCGGACTTGAAAGCTTTCTTTTTCACGCGGTATACCGTAAAAGCGACGTGTGTAGGGGACCATGAGTAATAAACGGTGCAGAAGGGTATCTAAGTACGACAAATCATAATGATCGCAGAGTACAATATTTAGAATATACCCATTCTAGCAACGACGGCTTTGCAAGCTCGTGAAATCCCATATCTTCGGACAGTGCTCGACTTAGGTTACATGGAACAATTTTGGCATAAAATAACACCATTGAACATATTCAAGGTTCAAGCAGTAGCCGACAGTCTATCGGCTCGCTTGTTAACCGTTATACCGACGTGACCGCGGATCTGGAGACTGAAAGCGCACACTGTAGTTAGTGATAGAGGCTGTTCCAATTCTGGACAGCATCGTAGACAGTCTACATTGAGAAATTCAAAGACACCTTTGCGACCCTTGTCGTTCGAGTAATGGAACGCGTCCGAATGACGTTTGCGCTATGAGGCGCCATTTCTCGTCGACGAAAGAAAACTGAAGAAAACGCTCACGATTGTCGTCCATTTTGCTTATTTCGTGTTCAGATCTGCAGAAAACTCAATGCCGCTCACACTGAGTGCGTAAGAAAGCAGCCTGCATCGTATTTGTCTTCGTATGCCGTCTTCGCAAAGCTGTCTATTTTGCCGTCTACGTGAGAAATGGAATGGGACTTAAGATGCCCGCTGTCACGTAGCTGTCTGTTTAGCCGTCTATATCGTGAGTATTGGAGCACACCCAGAATCCACCCGTAACTGGTAGAGATAGCTTCGAAAAACAGGCATCCGAAAGCTGGTACAGACAGGGTACACAGCAGTCAGGGCTGTAATATTGATGGAAATTTCAAGTTGTAGTTACACGGATGCTCCATCTGCTTGGTCGCAAGTGTACTACGTCGCAATGGGGTGGCACACGTTTCACGCATTCCCGACTTTACTCTCTCGATCCGACATTAAGCCTTCGGGTCCCACCAAAGACTTGCCGAAGAGAAACCACGCTTTTATATAGACTATGGTTGGGCGTTGCGTTCATAAATGCATATGCGTTCCGCATAGGAATGGCCGACACCGCAGCCTGTGACCACTGCGGTGACGGAGTCAATAGGGCACGTTTTATGTGACTGCCCACAGTACAGCGTAGAGAGGCAATACCTTCAGTATGCACTCAACAAGCTGTACGACCGACCGCTGTCGGAAGAAAGCATTCTACGACATCGTCTAGACCTCACGTCGCAGAAGGCCATGCAAGCGCTACTGCGCTTCTTGACATCTACCGGCCTTCGTCAACGCCTATAAGTGGAAAGTCCTTTGTGTGTGTGTGTGTGTGTGTGTGTTTGTGTGTGTGTGTTCGTGTGTGTGTGTGTGTGTGTGTGTGTGTGTGTGTGTGTGTGTGTGTGTGTGTGTTCGTGTTTTATTTGCTGTGCTTGTCTGGAATTTCGTACCCTCTCTCGCTGTCATCTTTCTAACCCCCTCCCCCTTCTCCTTAGTGAGGGTAGCAAACCGGAGTCTAATATTTCGTTAACATCCCTGCCTTTCCTTTTCATCTCTCTCTCTCTCCCTCTCAAGTTGTAGTTAGACCCGCTTCATACTTCAAGCTTGGCATAAGCTAAAGAAAGTGCGTGCATCTTTACATCGCAGGAAGACGTGCCCGATTTTACTCCCGCACTTACGGCGGAGTCCTACTTTCACCGTTTATAAAATAAGCATGCCACGCTCTTCATTTCCGATACAGGGACGGTGTAGTTTAAACATTCGAAAATATTTTAAAATAGAACGTTAGATATTATTTCATCAGAAATACGCAGTTCGCGCCGGTCTTTCAGTTTGTTTGCACAGATGCGCAGTTAAAATTCCTGTGAGCAGCTGCTCAGTGTGCCGAGCAATGTTTGCGCATGAATCTATCGTTAACGAGCATGACACGTTTACAATGTAGTGCCGCGTGCATAATACAGTGAGGTTTACATTCACCTCCGAAGTGACACGATATCTTTCTAAGCAAAGCGTGCGGACGTACCCTGCGCGCATTTATTTGGCGTAGTGATCTCCAGTATATGCTATCGACGTAAGCGGCGCGTCATTTCCGTGTTTCATATTGCCTCCTGTTCAGTGAGTCACGTTGTTTTCACCCAGAACACGTGACAAGTCGCGCAGAAACGCAATCTGCTAAGAGGTAATATATTTTGCAGTGGCATGCGGAACCTAGCTCCTGAGGCCAGGCGCTTGCACGCAACGCCAACAATCGGCTGTCACCCCGTCAGGAGCACGCCAATCAAACGCCACCAACTCGTCATGGAAGGCCACGTTAACGAATTCATCCGGCCGTTGCCGTCATTGGATTCTTGTCATTCACTGGCTGTTGCTATGGGCGACATGCATGATGCATCCAGCTATGCGTGCGTGCATGCGCTCTGGCCAACCCCCCCCCCCCCCCCTTACACACACACGCGCGTGCGCAGAGTAGCATTTGAAGATACCACCCTTTAGACGGCAAAACGTGGTGTCGAAATAATGTCCTAGGAAGCTACGCGTTTGAGACGCCATATTACAATTTTACAGCATCTGCCAATGACTTTCTGGTATGTATAACCTTGTCCCGATTCTTATAACCAGCTTTGTTCTTCGTATACATACATAATACATATATTTGACTACTCTTATTCAGTTATAACGAGTCGCGTGACCACCACCGAGAAAAGGACGTTCATTCCCGAATCCCGGTGATGAAAAGTATCCAAGCGCAGACTAAACGCTGCAAGGATCGTGCTTACATGTAGTACATAGCGCGATAGGAACCTACCGCTGGATGTCTAGGGAATCAAAACGAAAAAGTACGCAGCTTCCGTTAGGTCGCGCAAGGCCAGGTCACAGCGAAGTCGGCCGATAGTTTACGGAAGCGGGCCACTTGATAGTTATGTGACATTTTGCGGGAACATGTCACGTGACATCGCATTACGTGATTTTGGCGGAAAAATGTCGCGCGACACTGCGTTAAGTCATTGTGATGGAAACATGTCACGTAGCATTTGGTTACGTGATTTTGGCGGGAACACGTCGCATGATCACCCAAAATCACGCAACACCATTTCACGTGACCTCTTCCAGCCAAAATCACGCGACGAAACGGTCACGTCCCTGCCAAAATCACGCAGGAAAATGTCACGTGACATATTCTTGCCTAAATCACTTAACGCAATTTCATGTGACATGTTCCCGCCAAAATCACATAACGAAGTATCACTTGACACGTTTCCCCCCACATAACGCACCGAAACGTAGCGTGACATGCTCTTGTCCAAATCACGTATATGCAGTGTCGCGCGGTATTGCATGGCAAATTATTGCATGGCAAATTGCATGACGCGGTATTGCATGGCATGGCATGGGTATTGCATGGCAAATTAGGGCTAGCCTAAACAGCTTCGCTGTAACACTGGCACAACAGAGTTCTTACGGTTAGCTCAAGCAGCTTCACTGTTAATGCTTACTGCAACAACGATTGCTGATGTCATCCATACTGCACTGTTTTCACCTACAGGGGGAACAGTATAGATATACGAAGAGAAACAGGCGATGTAAAACGCCCAGGCAGTTGCTGTTTCGCAAAACCCCCAGCGAGGCTTTCGTCTTCATTTGTTAGTCCTCGCACGGGCGACAGAGCGCGCACTGCCACAATTTGGAGTCTAATCGCGCGACCGACGCGGCGTGCCGCGGGGCACGAATAGGATGACGTAAGAGGTTGATAGCTGACGCGCCGCTCGCGCGCGCAACAGTCTCACGTGACGTATAGCCGCGCTAACCGAACCGTTCGCACTTGTCTGAGCAATTACGTCGCTATGCGGCGCATCCGCAGGGAGGGACACGGTCGAACAGCGCGGGAATTGCGTGTCCCGTCCAGTTTATCGTTAGTGCGTAGGAATGAAATGAGGGCGCCTATAGTAGACAAGTACTATAGCCTATGCAGGAGGTGGCAGCAGCAACGGTATACACGTACAAAAACGCGGGTGTCGCTAAAGGAGAAAAGAAAAAAGAAAAGAAGAAAGCGCGCTATGACCTGTCCCTTGTCCGTGGCGCGCGAGTTGCATAACGTATTCGTGGCATGAGCTTGGCCGTTGCTACCGCGCTGGCGAGGGAAGCGCCGCGCGACATGTGCCGCTATACTTTGCCGCGTTTCCGTACGAAAGTTGCAGTACGTTGAATACCTGAGCGGCGTTCCTTGCTCCCACAGTGGGGAGCGCTAAAGGGGAGGAGGAAGGGAGCGCAGGGTCGCAGGACGACTCAGATAGGAGAAGAGCACCGCCGTGGGTAAGCGGATAAAAAAAAAAAAAGGAAAAGCTCGGTGTGCACGTATTGCGGTCACTGGACCGTGCGAGAAGTGTACCGAGCGCGGTCTCCCGGTGTGCCGTTAACTTCGTCCGCGTGCATACGGCTGCCAGGCTGCGGGGAGAGGTGGGACGCGTAAAAAGTGACCAGGCCCCGCTCGTATCAGCGCGACTGCGTCTTACCCCGTGCCTGACGTGAGAAGCTAGTTTATGTCGTGCGTGGTACGGTGTACCCATGTTAGCGACGTAAAAGCGTGTACGAGCTGTTTCCCGTTTGCTACACCGGGAGTGTCGCCGATGCATATTCAGTAAGCTGGCTTCGGCGCAGGTGTAGTGCTTACGTCATAGAGGTTGAACGTGGACGATGCACAGTCGGTATGAAGAATAGGAATAATAAAAAAAAATGTGTTTGAGCCCTCTGTCACAGGAATCATTCCTAGATAGCGGTACCACCGACGAGCCAAGGGCGCAGTGAAATGGAGGTGATGTTAATTGAAGCGCTATTTCGCTTGCTAAGTACCTTTGCTTTAACCAGACGTCAGATAGATGCAAATTGCAAAGCGGTGTAGTAAAGATATAAGGCCGTTTTTCCGCCGTGTCGTAAATCTGTCAGTGGTGTGGTCGGTATAGCGCTTCCAGCTCGTATCGTCGCACACTGGCTGGTTGTGGGTTCGAAAACCAGTGAGGGGTACTTTTACAATCTGAAATGCGTTTTTATTTTCAAGACATCCAAATCCGTTACGGAAATACGTCAGTAATTTCTTGGTGCACCCCGGCCTTTAGTACAACACTTTCGTGTTAAAAAGAGAATAGCGTGTGGGATGTCGCATCGCAGTAGGAGCATCGTGTCCTTTTCACCCCTATATAGTGGCGCTCCAAGAGAAAGTGGTTGTAGCGGGAATGCAGGAGTGCTTATATAGGCATCGCGAAATGACAAAAAAGACGGAATAAAGGAAAAAAAAAGAATGTGTACTGACAGTTTCATATGGATAAGCGTAAGCATATAGGTGTAAGTATGCATGAGAACCTCTATCCATATACAAATACAAGCATGGCATCTGAAGAAAGAGTATGGAAAAGCTCTCTTCGTCTTGTATGGCGCGAAAATTGCCTGAATATGTAATGCAATCTTGTCAAGAACAGATGTTACATATAAAATTTAAAATTGGTAGAAAGACGCCCAAAAGACGCAGTTTGAATATAGCGTGAGTACGCTGCAGAAGTAAGGTTACTTGCAGGTTTATAAATGATATCTCAAATTGGTAACACAAGGCTAAGGCGACTACGCATTGCTAATAAACACCGAGCGCATAAAATGAGGTGAGATCGAAATACGCGATTATAATGAGGAATAGTTCAAATATCAACGGAGTACGGATCAAACAGAGCCTTCATAACTATACATTTTAAAATTTGACAAAGAGAACTTGCTAAACTTCCTTCTCATAGCTCACTGGCGAAATATCATATTCTAAAAGATAAAGCATCGAGGCATATTATTCTTAAGCGGCAGGTATTAAAAAAGTTAAGTATATTTAGAGTGAGAGCGAGAGAGGAGGAGGAGAAATGAATAGGAAAGGCAGGTAAGCTACCCTGCACTGGTGAAGAGGAGGGAAAGTTTTAGAAGAATGTAGAAGAGAGAGAATGTAAAAGAAAGGCCTAGAGGTTAACCATATTGTCAGATCGATAATATTGACACGCATTTCGATGGAGGCGAAATGTTCAGGCCCGCGTGCTGTGCGATGTCAGCGCACGTTAAAGAACCGCAGGTGTCAAAATTTCCAGAGACCTCCACTACGGCGTCTCTGATAATCACACCTGGTTTTGGGACGTTAAACTCCACAAATCAATCAATTAATATTGACACGCGCATTTGTTTTGGTTTGTTTACGGGCAGCGCCTTTATCACTCTTGTGGCGCAGAGCGCAGGAAGCTCTTATCTTGCATTCTGCTTCGAGAATGGTGTCGACCATTCTACGAACCTTGCATGCCTGACAGCATAGAGTTTCCTACTAAATTACTAGAGGGAAAACTGGGGCTGCGATCGTGAAGCTGTCATGGGAATGATGGGTATGACATGGATTTGTCTAGCCTTCGTGCCTGTGACTTCAAACGTTTTGGTGGATTTGTTTATGCCTGTTCTTTTTTTTTTAACTTCAGTGACGCGAGTGACGTTACTACACTTTTTCATTACGCGACGAAGACAGCAGCTGTAGTGTACGCTTTACTAGCTTTACGTGTTCTGTGGCTTTACTGCTAGAGCTCATCAGACTGTCGCATGTACCAGTCTTTTGCAATGATGAGGTGCCATGCAGTTTTTCGTCGTTATGTTTCTTTGTGGATGGCTACATATATTATTTGCAGCGGTGCTTTACCCAACTTCAGAAATATTTGCGCTGCGTCTCGGGCGAACCTTATCGATGCGGTTTTGCTGTTTTTTTTTCTTTTCTTTTGTATCAGATGTGATAGAATCTGTAACCGTAGGGTCGCTTTCACGGCTGATATACATCCCTTGTCAGAAGGCTGTTCGTATATCTTGTACTACGGCATTTCAATTCCGCTGGCTGATTAATTGGACGCCGATCGAACGCGCCAAGCAGGCGCACAGTTATCGTGCGTAGTAGACGCCCAGTTGTCGATAGGCAGACGCGCCTGCGGACGACGCTCAAAGAGTCAGCTCAGATCAAAGCTCAGGCACAGTTTCCGATGGAGTTTAACGGCACGGTTGTTAATCTAACACCATTTTTTTTCACAAAACCTACCACCAAGCTATGGGCGATACTGAGCTCCTACTACGGCCTCGCGCAGGGGCTTGACCCATGCAAATAGTTTGTAAAAATACAGTGGAGCACTTGCCCTGCACTAAAAGAAGCGAGCGAAAGCCCGTTGTTATATTTAGAAGACACATGTACCTTTTACATACTTGAAAATGTCAGCACGTCACTTAGAAGACCAAAAATGTTTATTTTAAGTTTGAACACAGCTACATCTGGAACTTAAACCTATATGGACGCTGCTAAATCTCGGCCAAGCCGAGGAGGCAGCATTGCCATATCGCACAATATTGCTAAATTTCTATGCGTTCAGTATTTTTCTAACCGCGAAAAAGCAACTAGTACCTGCCCACCGACATAGTTATTCCAAACTCTTCCGTTTTATTGCAATATCTTGTCGTAAACGACCAATTTTTTTGAAGTCGCAAAGCCGTATGAAGCCAGAAGAACGAAGACTAGGCAAATCCATGTCACACCCATCATTCCCATGCTGGCTCAACCGCCTCGTTTCAAACTCCCATAGACACTAGCGCCACTTTTCCCTCTAGTATTTTAGTAGGAAACTCTATGCCTGATAGTGCATGTTTTGAGCGAAGCATCAATTATGGAGAGGAAGCATTAGATAATGGATGACATCTCAAGTTCCACTGGTCAAATACATGGTTCAGGTGTGAAAGAAACACGACTGATCTAAAGTACATCTTCCGATTCATTACGTTTTCAACGCGTGCACACCGTTCTTCATTGCAAGAAGCAACCCGCGCACAAGACCATCGTAAGTTGTTTTGTGGGGTTTGAACGTCCCAAAACCAGCTATGATTATGAGAGACGCCGTACTGGAGGTCTCCGGAAATTTCGACCACCTGGGGTGTTCTTTAAGTACACTGACATCGCACAGTACACGGGCCTCAACATTTCGCCTTCATCGAAATGCAGCCGCCGCGGCCGGGATTCGATCCCGCGACCCTCGGATCAACAGCCGAGTACCATAACCACTAGACCACCGTGGCGGGGCAGACCACCGTAAGTGCATGCTTCGAAAGCCGTAAAGTGCTTGCATCCCAGCATGTCACATACGTTGTCCGGGCGCCAGTTTACTAACAGCTTGGGCTAAAGGAAGTAGAATACTGTGAGAGCTGTCGTTTTTTTGGCGCTCCGTTTTTTCCGTTTGAGGCATGAACCAACTCGCCCAAAAACAAGTTCTACTAAGGTACTGTGAGAGCTACGGAGAAAGAACACGATCAAGACTACGCCGTCGAACAATAGTGACAGCAGAGCCAAGTTTCCGGGACGTGCGTCATGCCGAGAGCGAACGAACACAATTAGTCAGACGTATAAGAGGCGAATAGGTACGTGCGTACAGCAATGGTGACCTAGCGCTCCCTTTTGGAATGACACAGTTAACGGGTGAGTAGGCGAAAAGCAATATGAACCTATAAACGACATGTTTGGCCTTTTGACCGGCGAAAAGAAGGGCTTAAGTGGAAAAAAAAAAGCGATGCCAAATTTACGGCCATTGGTCCATGCAAACGAAAAAAAAAAAAGACACTGAATTCAAAGAGGAGGGGGGGGGGGAGTTGGTTGGGGAAGAGGTGACAGAAGAGGAGAAGCCTGCTTTGGAAGCCAGGTTACCTTATGATGAGAAAAATAAAAAAAAAACTGAAAATAACTGAAAAAAAAGGGGGGGGGGGGAGAGTCGCGGCAAAGAGGGAGTGAGAGCACGCATACGGTAGGGAGCGCACGTCGCGGGAATTAATTGTGGGCGGTGTGCACTGCGGCGTGGTCAGATTTGATGTCCCTGGTCCAAAAATGACCTCCTCCTTTTAAACGGTCAGCTGCCCGCGCGTTGTCGTGCGGCCAGCTGACGTCAATCGGGCCAGCTCGCACGCACAAAATAAATAGCAGGAAAAGGAGCAAGAAGGATCTAAAAAAAAAGGTACAACGTAGTAATAGCCGCGTCGTTTTTTTCGTGTGGAAACCAACACAAGCAAAGCGCTGGCGAAACACTGCTCGTTCATTCGTCGTCCAGTTTTTTTTTTCTCCGCGTGGCGAAAGTAATGCAATCGAGGTCGCACTGCCGTCCCGTGCAGTGCGGATTACACATGCGCGGCGCGAAGTTTCTCTCGGCGTTATCAAGCGCATCTCTGGACCGTCGCTCTGGCACGTATCCCCTGCGGAGAGAGAAGGCCCGATGATCCCGGAAGTTTGCGTCGTTTGTTTGCGCGAGCTCTGTGAAACTGGCGGGAAGTGAGTCGTCTGTTTGCTGATACGCGCGTTTGCATTCACTGGGCTTCGGAGCTGTTGTGTTTTGGCAACAAGGACCGAGAAGGCTCAATTCAGGGCTGTGCCCACTGGCCAGTAGGTCGCAGTGCAGAACAGCGTCCGCGATTCTGTGGCCTTTCCCTGTACGATACGCAAATGTACGGCGGCCCCGCCACGGTGGTATAGTGGTTATGGCACTCGGCTGCTGATTCGAAGGTCGCGGGATCGAATCCCGGCCACGGCGGCTGCATTTCGATGGAGGCGAAATGTTGAGGCCCGTGTGCTGTGCGATGTCAGTGCACGTTAAAGAAACCCAGGTGGTCGAAATTTCCGGAGACCTCCACTACGGCGTCTCTCATAATCAGAGCTGGTTTTGGGACGTTAAACCCCACAAATCATTCAATCAAATTTACGGCGTTCTTCTGTGTATTTTTATTGAGCGATGACCCATAGAGCCGGCGTTTCTAACATGCTACGCTGTTTTGCAATGTTTCTCAAGAAATACGATGGCACGGCTTCCCTCTAGGGGTTTACTTACGCGCTCGTTCAAGACATCTAGATTGGACGAAAGCTCGCGACTGCATGCATGAGGAAACATCAAAGCGATTGTTCGGGTATATGTTGAGCATTGCGCACTGTCAGGCGTGTAACGTGCTTGTGCGTGTGAAAATCACGGGGGTGATTTTTTCGGAACCAACTAAAGCGTTATGCAGATTTATTAAGCTTTTTTTTTATTTTCATGCTCGCGAAACTTAAAGACAGAGCCCGAGGAGTGACAGTCGTTGCAGCATGACGTCACACGGAACTGTGCGGGGGACTCTGGGATCTGTGCTGCACCTGGTTGCACTGTTTGCTCGGTGCATTTAATTTCTCGCACCTGCGCCCCCTTAATTAAAGGGACACTGAAACGGTTTCAAATTTTCGAATTTAATGAAAATTCGGAATCTGTGACCTCCTTAATATGCCTACGATTTTTTTCGGCGATATTGATCGTAACAATGTTGTTGATGCATTGTTTCTCGATTTTATTTGATACGGTCCCACATAATCTGCTAGATATTAAACTTGCTTCATTGAATATTAATTCCAAGCTGCAAACCTGGCTCCGGAATTACTTAAGTGGTCGTAAACAGTGTGTTGTTTTAAATTCTAAAATGTCTTCATATGTAAACGTGACTTCAGGCGTGCCACAAGGTAGCGTTCTGGGTCCGCTGTTATTCTTGGTTTATATAAATGATATAGCAGATAACATAAAATTTTGCATAAAATTATTCGCAGATGATTGCGTCATCTACCGTCACATTACTTCAATCGCAGACATTGAATTATTACAAGATGACTTAAACACAGTAACACGTTGGTGCTCCACGTGGAATATGTGCTTAAATATCTCGAAGTGCAACCACGTCAGGTTTGTAAAAAAACATTTCAGAAATCCAGCACACATACAGTATTGATGACGAGGCAATTAAAGAAGTACCTGAGTGTAAATATTTAGGAATTTATTTAACAGAATCATTCCATTGGAACAGACACATAGACCAAATGATCTTAAAGGCTAGTAGAATGTTGTCTTTTATTCGCAGAAACTTTCTTTGTGCAACAAAAGAGGTAAAGGAAACTCTCTACTTCCTGAATGTAAGGTCTATACTTGAATATGCTTGTGTTACCCGGGACCCGGCTCAAAAGTATCTTGCAGAAACAATAGAAAAAGTTCAAAACCAGGCAGCCCGTTTCGTCAGCAAGACTTACGACCCATTTGCTAGTATATCAGAAATAAAGGCCACATTAGGCTGGGAAACTCGACAATCTAGAAGACGGAAACTTCGATTAAAACTTCTGCATAGTATATACTATAACCTAACAGGAATTGATAAGTCGGAATACCTACTAGCACCAACATATCGTTCCACAAGATCCCAGCACACACATAAAATACGAGAATACGCATTCAAAACCACAACTTTCGCCAACTCCTTCTTTTTGAAAACAATTAGAGACTGGAAGGAACTTCCCGAAGATGTCGTAAACCTGAGTGACAAGAGCGCTTTTTTTCCATCGTTGTGACATAATGACATGCCTATTCACTTTTTGTACCTGTTTGCCACGTGCCATATTGTACGAAAATATTTTTGATTGCCTGCTGTAATTATTATATATTGTTATAATTTTCCATAATGTTAAGGTGTACTATCGTAGAAATGTTAGCAACCATATTGTACTTTGTATGTATACCCCCCCCCCCTGCAGTAATGCCACTACGGCGTTGCAGGAACTCTGTAAATAAATAATAAATACAATAAATAAAATTTAATTATACAACAGTGATATGAGCGCCCAAACTTGGTTGAGGGAACGCCCCACGGCGAGCGCGGAGAGTAGGTGAGGAGGATGAGAGAGAGTGAAACGCGGAGCAGTGACGTCATTTTGAGGGCGAGCGGGGTAGCTGGATTGGTTTGCGCACAGCGCAGTGTCAGTACAGGAGCTTGTGTTGGTTTCTGGGCACCGCAGTGCTTTGTTGTCATGCATGGATATTTTTCAGGTAGCAAGTTCCCCGAGTATGTTACAACATTGCCTTTGCTGCAGCCTATGTACTGATTTGACGAAGTAGACTTGCTATACCGAGCTTCTGTGCGTCCTTCAGCTACGACAATATCTATGTTTGCGGAGCAGCAGCATTTTACAAATTCCCTCAAGCTTAGATGTCCACTGAGTGGGTCATTGCTGTTAGGAAAGAGAGAAACTTCAGTCCTGCAAGAGCAAGTGTGCTATGCTCGAGGTGCTTCCTAGACAGCGACTACGTACAAAAACCGTCTCGAATATAATCGGCGCGCTTGTTTATATGTATTCATTAAGTTGTTTCTAACAAATAAACGAGCCCTTGACCCCTTCACCTGCTTTATATATATATATATATATATATATATATATATATATATATATATATATATATATATATATATATATATGCGAATGAAAATTGTAATATGTGTTTGAGGAAGAGGGTAACAAACATTCGAAACACAACTTTTACTAACGTTTCGGCAGGTGGGCCTGCCTTCGTCAGAGTAACAGAGATTGCTTGCCACGCAGGTCATATATAGCGTCCGCATATAGTGGCGTATCACAAAGACGTGTCATCACTAGTATCGTTTCTGGGGAATTATGATTAGTTATTGATGCATGCACGTGGCCGTAGGCAGAAACACAATTTTACCGCGCGACGTCTAACGGCATGAACGAGAGCCCGGGCTATCTGACTTGTTGTATGTTGTCTTGAAGCACGATCACGTGTACATCACTCCCACGTTCTCGAGAACCGACGTATTTTTAGCCTGCGCACTTGTTTTATCTTTCTTCTTTTTTGTTCGCGTTGTTGAAGTGTGAAACGTGCTTTTGCGTGATGTTTATCCGTTTATTTACTCACTACAGCAGTGACTGTCAGCGCTTGTCGCTGTCATGTATTTATGTATGGGCTATCGACGAAAGATTGAAGGTGTCAATTCACGAACCTATAACGTCGCGCGGTAAAATTGTGTTTCTCAATGACATTTTTCGCTGCGCATACCTCCAGATACATCGCCCTTCTTTTCTTTTTCTTCCACACATGTTCCGTGCAGAAAAAATGCTCAGAGCGCAACAAAAATCAAGAGAGCTGACCGTATTAGTGACTGTGTGGCCGAAGAAGACAGCACGCGTATTTGTGCAATTCACATAATGCATACCGCCCCTCCACCTATAGGGATGCGTCAAAATTTAACGAAAAGAGGCGGCGCTCAACTCCCAGTACAAGCCTGTAAAACCGAGCTCAGCCTCGAGTGTTTTGAAAGAACCCAGTTAGCTCGACGAACGGCGGCAGCTCCAGCACTCGGCCTGTAGACTCTTGTCGTTGGGAAATATGCAAAGAGTTCAGGTGTGTCCCTAAGACACCGCTCCCCATTAAAAGCGTTGCGGAATCAACCAGCTTAAAGCACTGACAAAAGAATGACAAAATATTGGCCATGTATCTGCGTGCTTCGCTGCCAATGTCGTCGAAATCTTCTGCCGACCGTACTACGCTGCGTGAGATATGGATGCCATCTGGCAGCGCCGTCGAGAAACATGAGCTTGTGCAGAATCCCTGGGCAACTGCCAGGTGGCAGCACCAAATCGTCGGCAGAGGAATTTTTCGTGCATCGCGTTGCATTTTCAGCGCACATTAAAAAATGGTCCTTAAACACTAGAGTCTTTAGAATTACGTATCTATCTATTTTCTAGTAAAGGAACACACCACCTAATACTTACGTAGATATGCGTAATGTTTGATTTTTTATCGAAAATGTTCACAAGTATGAACGCAGCTATCAGTTCAAGAAGGCTGGGCGTTAATCAAGTGCTTAAGCTTTGGCCGGGTGCCTGAATCGTGTGACAGCTGACAAACAGACAGACAGACAGACCAAATTTCAGCGTTCAAGTATCCTAAGAAAGACTATCGTCTTTAATATGGTTCTTCTTGAGCGGCCATACGCATGACGCTGGACGGCAGGAAAACCATGAGCGCCCGGTGCAGTACAGTATACTGTACTGCACCGGGCGTTACTTGGCTCAAGCGGGATCTCTAGAAAGCGCCTGATTTGACATTTATTTACGGATTAACTACGCGCTTGACGCAGTCGTGCAAGCTGTCTAAGAGTAAACTAAGGCACACGCTTTCCTTTAAAGGCATTTTTTTTTGTTGTAAAACAACCGAAAAATTCCTTTAACCTGCCTTCGCGGGCGCGCCGGCTATCCTACTCTCCTTTTATTTCCTCCCTCGCTTTGTCTGCTTGTTTGTCAGCCATCTGGACGCTACTTTGGGTAACTTCTCTGTCATATCTTTTTTATCCGATTCGTTCTATGTAACAGGGAAACTATTTGCACGCAATTACCAAACGCCGCCCGACTTTCGCGTTACGCGGTTTCGTGTGATTGCTGCAGATTGCTGCGAAGCAGATTGCTGCTCTTGGCCAATAGCTCATGTAGAGCGCTCCGTTTGGATCAGATGCGGCTCTTACCATTGACACTGTGTATAGCACTTGTTCAAGTTAAACAGTCTGATTTAAGCAAATGCTTCACCTCAAGCGGGCCTTGCAACACATTTTTAACATAGTCTGAGCCCATCAGTGGCCCCGCCGCGGTGGTCTAGTGGCTGTGGCACTCGGCTGCTGATCCAAAGGTCGCGATGTTGAATCCCGGCGGCGGCGGCTGCATTTCGATGGAGGCGAAGTTTGAGGCCCGTGTACTGTGCGATGTCGGTGCGGCGATGAAGAACCTCAGGTGGTCGAAATTTCCGGAGCCCTCCTCTACGGCGTCTCTCATAAACATACACTGGTTTGGCGATTTACAAAACCAGAAGTCAAATCATCAAGTCCATCAGCCGTGGAGGTTCCTGTGTACTTCGCGCACCAGAATTGACAGTATGGTTTTTAAGTAGGACTGGAAGCCGCCTACTGTTTTTTCAGCTTATGACGTCACAAGGTACATTAACTCCGTCTCTTGAGGTAGAACCAGTGATTCCATAATCGCGGAAATGTCCTCGGAAGTGCTCTATTGGTTCGTTTTGAGCTTACTGTAAGTAAAAAAAAATGCATGGTATCTCTCTTCAGAACAAGTTGCTAAGCGACGTAGTGGATGCACGTAGGGCATCATTTGCTGAAAAGACGGCGAGCGATTTCCAGCTATATGTTCTATAAAGCAAGTTGCGAATTCCCTGACGCATGTAGCCGCTAAGATTTGACTCACGTGCACACGGAGTCCCCATGACTGATTGGCACGGTCTTCAAACTATTTTTCAGAAGTATTGCAGGGTCTCCTTAAACTTGCACGTGAATGAGGCACTTCTGGTAGAAGACAGCTGCCGTGTGTTACACTCGGTGTTTCTGCGCACGCACGTTAGAAAGGAACTTCGACCAAACTGCCTTTTAAAGACGATAATCTTTCTTGGGCTACCTAAGCGCGGAAAACTTCGTCTGTCTGTCTGTCTGTCTGTCTGCCTGTCTGTCTGTCTGTCATTCAATTCCACCTCCCGGCCAAAACGAAGCGAGCTACTAGTGCCCGTGGACCGGGGTCATACACGTCAGCATTATACAGCGCAAAGGAAACCTCAGGCTTATCCGAGGCAAAAAGGAACCGCGATCCACAGCGTTCATTTAATCAGAAAACACATTGTACTGTTTTTTGCGTTAGTAAATGGGAAATCAACATGTTCTAAATGGTGTGGAAGAGACGCCACGCGTTAAAGAAAGAAAAAAGAAAAAAACGACAGAAGTCGCAGCTCTGTAGCCGGCTTTCAGTGAACAGTAATAAAAGGTCCCAACAGATGGCGCCAGAGGAGGGCGAACGCAGGAAATTTGAATTGAATTCAGCAAGATAGAGATTCTAGTTAAGGAAGTGAAGCAAATAGGGTGCAGAGTGCACGGTAACTGTCTCTCAGTGAGGACACATCAACCCATGCACTCAGGGGGTGGGGAAATTGAAGGGACAGATAGAAGAATGAAGGGAGGCCCAGCTTATAACTATCTAGTTCACTTTATCATAAGCACACCATGTCTGGCCGCGGAAAAGGGAAACCTCCATTGCATCCATCATGGGAAGGGCGAAAAGGGGAGGGGGAGAAGGTAGGGTGTCACGTATCAGGGGCGGCAGAAGATTATAGTCTTTCGACGTCATTTGCAGTGAAGCAAATAGATATGTGACCATTTTTTTTTTTTTGGCATGGCGTCTTTTGAACTTCGATTAGTTATGAACGTCGCAAGAGGCCTAGATCCTCGAGGAGATTGTGTGCAGCGCTGAGACTTCAGCATGCCAGTAGTGTTTCTTGCGCTGCATAGTTACCGTGGCCGCAGCGGAGTGCTGAAGAAGGAATGCTGAAGGGCAATACGCGTGACGGTGCAGCTTTTCTCCCCCTTGCCATCACTCTCGTCGGCACGAAAACTGGGTTACAGGGCCACGGGGTTTTGTTGGAACGAAACCATGTATCTCTGCCTATACACACCACATATTCGGAAAAGTTTGTGAGAACAGATTCGTGAGGTAATCAATTCCCATACTGACATTATTCCATGACCACATTGAAAGGTGTGTAAAGGCCCCCTTTTAACAACACTTGACCAATAGTGGCGTCTACATGGATTCTGCACGCTGCATTGTATTGCTAACACTCCTCAGTGATGTTGAGAGCAGTAATGAGCGATGGGAATGCAACTGCCATCAGTGAGACGCGAGGGGGTGCCACGTAAGCGTTCTAAGCCAGTGAACATACAAGGGCTGGTAGGTCACTTGGAGTGAACGAGAAAAAATAACAAAACGGAAAAAAAAAATGTGGCTTTAACAAGTGCGGCTGTACATGCAAATTACTGGAAACAATTTATGTTGTGAGAAAAGGAGCGCATTATACGCCGCGTCAATGCTACCACGTCGAATTATTTTGCGATGGCGTTGAGAAATAATGCCTACCGAGAATTATGCGCCTTCAGTGTTTAATTCCGACGCAATTCTGCGGCGTTGCTTTCTTATTTTTCTTTTCTTTTTAAGATTTACGTGGTCATCAGCGTTGATTCATTACCCTTTATTTTACTTTTACTAAGGGTAATCGAAAAGTTGTGTGTATTTTTGTGTTTTGGCTAATGGGCAGGATATAAACAGGGGCAATAAGCACTCAAATTCACACACAGGTTGGGGTTACTTGATTGAAGTGAAACACTTGCACTAGCGTTGCGTCTAGGCTGGTATGGTCGTGTAGCGCGCACTGCAGCAAAGTTGTTAGTGCAGTAGGTGCAGGAGTATACTTAACAAGGTTAAGCTCAGTATTGCAGCGCTCTATCTTCCATTAACCAATCTTAGCTGAGGAATGGCATTTTCTCTGCTAAGAAGACCCTCAAAGAAAATGCTACTCTCTCCTTATGGATAACATTTGGCGCTATTCCACTGCAACATAAGCGGTCGAGGCCGATTCGACTTAACCACGATGACTTGACATGTTTGAAATGATTTTGACGTGTTTGACAAACTGTGTTCTGTAGCTTGATGCATGACCCGCCCAACGGGTTCTTTTTTTTTTTTCACCATTTCTTCTCGGATTTCAGCCGACGTTTGTTCACGGCAGGGTAGCCGACGGCACTATAGACGCACGCGCATTTTTCTTTTGGCTTTTGTTACTGTGCAGGTGCCCTGACAATAATGGGTAGGAATTTACTACGCACCGCACCATCCCGAGACGCCTGCCGCGTTTCCCCCGATGTCTCATTTCTACGCAGGCCAAAGCTTGACGACATGAAAGAAATGATCGAAAAAAAGACATGGCCCCTAAGGGTACAGACATTGATCGAAATGAGCGTGACTCTATGAACATGCGTCGAGGCGCCAGAGTTTCTAAGAAAACGTTGTGGGTGTTTTGTATTCGTGGAAGAGAGGACAAAAAAAAAAAAAAGACCATGGGGCACTCGCGAGACGGCGCCTGCCTTGAACGATGCCGTTCGCTATACAACGGACAAACATAGCGTGTCGAGGACGCTATCCCCTCCCCCCCGTCTCGGACTCCGATATGCTTCCGCTCCGGTGCGAAGGGAAAGCCGATGTGGAAAGTGCGTGGCTCGTGGCTAGCTTGGCCTCGGGGTCCATAAAGTGGCACAAAGGCAAACAGCCCCATATACGCTCATCGATCTCGAAGAAAGACGTGCAGCCTCCTGAAAACGGCAGCAACAGGCCGGTAGAGAGTGAGACGAAATACTCTTATTGTGATTGTGCCGGACTGCTTCGCATACTGAATCGCGCATGTTGAACGTGCACCGCACTCAGGAGCCAAGGAGTAGCCGGCGCCCTGTTTGTGGACCATCATCTCCAAAATATCCTAATCAATAATAAAGAAAGAGAGGTGGTCGCGAGACATGTTTTCATTAAAAAAAGAAAAGAAAACCGTGATGTCGGACTGATTTCTCATATGGTGGGGCCGTCAACACTATACGTTTTTACGCTATGCTTTTCTTTCTTTTGTTTTCGCAATATCTGAGACAGCGAAAATGTTCGCACTGCGATACATGCATGCTGAGGTTGGCTTCCACTTTTGTCCCGTAAATTCTTCCAGGCCACTTTCACACATAGTAGTCGCCGAGTGTACCAAGCTCTGAGTATAGCACGTCACAGTTTAGACAAAATAGATGGTTACTGGTTAAGAATTATTGCTACAAAATTCGGCGAAGTACTTGAGAAGTTTGTCACGCATATCTAGTGATGGTAGCAAATACTTTGATAAAATTGTGTCAGTATAATTGGTTTCTGAATATCCATGCAGCCCTAGGCATTCAACGGCACATACTTCAGAGGTTTATGCTATCTTATATCCTGTATTCTCACTTATTCATGAATACCACAGCCATCTGAGCGGTCTTTAAAAACTCGATGCGGATAGCAGCTTCTGACAAGCCAATTCCCACTTCTTGTTTTTTTTTTTTTGGCTTGCCAAAAGAAATGAATTCACTAAATATTAAAAATACTGCATCGACAGCGCAATTTCAGTTCGCCGACCTGTTCGACAGTGGTAATGATGTCCTCGCATGGCAGCAATTGTCTTGGCTCAGCCATGTGATTTAGTCATGAGAAACTTGCGTAATTAGCTGGAAAAAGTTGTTTGTCAGATGCAACAGCCCTGGTGACACCTCACTATATAAAAAAACAAAAAAAAATCCACGCATATCCACGGAGTGAATGATGATGTGTGGGCGAAGCTCCGGATGTGCATCGTAGATCGTGCCGAGTTCCGGATTAATTTAATTAACGCGCACGCTACGAATCCTTATGGTTCCACTACGCACAAGTGAAATCTCCCACCGGCACTTCATTGCAAGTCAAGATCCAGTGCCTATATATATATATATATATATATATATATATATGCACTGGATGATATGGGTGGCCGGTGAACGGTTCTGCAGCGCAAGCAGTCGGTATTTTTCAATCAAGAAACTCTCTAGAAGACGCTGCCTGCGCCAACGTTGTCTCTCGCGGGTGAGGGCGCGTTCTCCTTCTTTGCGAGCTGGTAGAGCGTTCATCGAAGAAAGAGCGTTTCCATAGTCAACGCGCGCCTTTCGCTCTCTCTCTGTCTCTCTCTCACAAGACAGCAGATGGAAGAGTGAGAGAGCTCGCGCGCCGGGAGGCTCGCGCCGAGGGCGAGCGCGAGCCTCCCGGCGGCCCGAGGTGGCTACATACATACTACTACAGAGGAGGGAACGACCCATACCCTAAAGAGCTTCGCCCCTAAAAACAAATCTGCAGCAAAACCGCATGCCACTAGGGAGAACATATGCACGTCGGTCAGCACGTGAATATCATTTTGATTCATGCAGTTTACGGTATAGCGCGCTGAATTGCGTTAGTAAATATTGAAACGAGCTGCAGCGAGCACTGGAAGGCGAAGTGATAGGTGTAATGTTTAGGGACAAACGAGAGCGGAGTGGGTCAGCGAGAAAATGCGTGTTAGGGACATATTAGTAGAAATTGGAAGAAGTGGGCGCGGGCAGGACATGTAATGCCAAGGCACGATAACCGTTGGTCATTAAGGGTAACAGAGTGGATCTCTAGAGAAGGCAAGCGTGCCAGGGGGTGGCAGGTGGTGACAGAAGGCGCATGAGCTCAAGAGGTTTGCATGTGTAAATTGGTCTCAGTGAGCACGGGACCCGGAGATATAAGGGAGAGGCTTTTTCCTTGCAGTGGGCGTAGACAGGCAAATGATGATGGTGATGATGATGATGATGAAATCAAGCCGCCATACCCAACGTGTCGAGTCCTCCAAAGTGTCGAAAACGTGCATTTCCCCTTTCTAACCTTCAAAACATTACATACACAAAATGCGACATGGAAGCTAAGCACTCCACTTGTGACGCACGTGGAGATGTCATATTGCTACACCTCGATGATGGGCTAATATGCATATCATACAAATCTATTTGTTTTGTAGGCGCTTTTCCGAAAGCCGAGTCGAAATACGATCACTATGAAGTCTGCATTTGTATGGATGCGATGCCAAAGAAGGATATCGTGCAATGGAGTGTGCAGTGTGGATGTCTATTTGTGCCCGCACAACATATACGTCGATGTAGCGGAATGCATACTGCCACAAAAGCACCTCGCTTTTGCCCTGAAGTGGTAGCTTAATTCACATACTGCAGCGCTGAAGCGCGCGCACACACACACACACACACACACACACACACACACACACACACACACACACACACACACACACACACACACGCGCGCGCGCGCGCGCGCGCGCGTTTGGAACAGAATATTTCAGACAATCCTTATCCTGGACAGGCAATTGGGACATCCCGCCAGCCAAGAGAAAAAAAAACAACACTTAAGACAGATAAGTCTTCGTCACACGACTGGGACCTTGTGCCGTTCAGGAATGTGTCGCAAAAAGCTGAAGAGAGAGAGAGAGAGAAACAACGTTTATTAAAAAAAAAACCTGTCTTCTCTCATTTTTCAACTTGAATTTTGCGCCACAGCACTTTGCTCATATATGCACCAACTCGTTCAACATTACACTTTGTCCCATGCAGCACCAATTTATACGGAATGCTGTACCGTGCTAGTCCTGCTGATCAGTCGATTGTGCCTTGGTAGGCAGGAGTGACTAATCTCGAAGCAATCACGAATCCCTGATTGGTCAATGCAGCCTTGACAACAAAGATGGACCAGTCAGCGAGGACCAACACAGACTAGTATTGCTTATTATGTGGTGCGGTGTAGGCCTCTGCATACGGGTTTCTCTCATCCTAAAAAGAAAAAAAAGGCGAGATAACCCCGTATTGAAGTACACGGAATAACAAATTTCTGATCCCTGGGAAACTCGAATGATGTAGGTCAGCACATGGGTGATAGACTTCTAGTCCACGACCGTCGGCCGCTCGGTGTCACGTACAATCTGCCCACACTAACATCGTCAAACGTGGACGAAACGGGTCCCGTGGACTGACAGGCAATGCGCACGTCCGGGGAGTGGCGCTCGGACTGCTTGGGCGAGTGGGTGGAACCAGAGCCGTCCTTTCTAGAAATTCGACGTGCCTTGTATCTACTCCGGTGTTCGTATGGGAGTCACGTCGGTCCGTTTCAAGTCGCGTCTCTGCGTACCCACAACAGTGCGCTCTGCCAGCATGCAGCGAAAGTGACGCGTCGCAACGCCGCGCGCACGGAACGCTCGATGCCGCACTGCCTCGCATTCTCTGCAACCTTGGGAATGCTAATGGACGCATGCTTAGGCCCCGCACTGCATGCGCCTGGCCCGGGCACGATGACGCAGGCACCAGTGAGAGCTTCTATGCTAATGCGGCGCGCCTCTGAGCGACTGTTCCTTTTCTGCTGCCTTTTCTTTTACCATGCGGTATTTTTTCTTCTGTTTTTACGAGTGCGGAGAAACTGTCCAGCAAAGCGCTCTCTTGAATTGTGTTTTTTTTTTTTTTTGGCCCAGTAGATACAGTGTGGCACTTCCCGTGTTTGCTGATTGGTGCAAAGGAAGAGCACATATGGTCGTCATCTATACATTCATACGGCTGTCATGCACCTGACCCCCGTGGACCTTTCCCTGAGGTTCATGCCAAATGTGCACTGGGAGGTGTCGCGGTCTAATTACTTGCTCGACGCAACGCGGTGTTAGTCACTGCGTGTCCCAGTGGCCGAGTACTTTCCCAGCACCGAAATGAGCGCGTAAGTTTGAAGGAGGTCATTTGAGCGATTGAATCTTACGCACCTAGGCTATAATTGAGGTATGAGTGATGAAACATTCGTAGTTAAGTTATTGAGGTATGAAAGTTTGACAGGTGGACGAAATTATTGGAGCCCTCCACTACGGCGTCTCTCATAATCATATCGTGGTTTTGGGACGTACTACCCCAGAAAACAATCACTCGAGCCTTAATAAAGCTAAAAATATTATAAGGCACATTTTTTACAGTCGCTTATAATGTTTTATTTGAATGTACATACCTTTGAAATGTTTTGGACCAATCAGACCACGGTGGTCGAAAGCCAGGCTAAATTCATGCACTGTAGTGAATTGTTAGGTTACTGTAGTGTGGACATACCGCAAACCCTGTAGTTCACTAGGTACTACGTTTATTTTTGCGATAAAATGTTATGCATGTATTTTTTGTATTGTAGGATTTTTTCAGAAAGTGTGTGCGAGTGTCTCGTAAGTGCAGGAAAGTAGACTTTTGCCCCATTTGTGTGATAATGCTTTGTTCACGGCGGCACGAACGTTCCAGTAGTAAATAGCAAACTTAGAGTAGATTTTAAGCCAGCACAGCGAGGCAACAAAACCGAAGGGAAGCTAGTTACACAGGGAATCTATGCAACTTGTAATATTTGCAAAATTGCGACACTGCTAACTTCTGCAGCACGACGAAATCCGACTGAATTAATTCAGGAAACCAAAACTGAATGGCCAAATAGCGCAGTTGCTGCTACCCTTGGCGGGGCCCTGTGTCACATAGTTGTCCCATTTTCGCGATCGAGCGACTCTGAGCAAGGGTCATTCTTAGGGAGCTGTTCCGTAAGGGGTGATGAGGCGGGGAATCGAAACGAGAAACCACACCACATGGTAATAACGTTGTAAAGGATGCTATTTCCTGAAGGACGTGTAGGAAGCATGCCTCAATGACAGGGGGGGGGGGGGGGGGGGAGGGGAGGTAGATGTAGGAAAAGGAAGAGTGGAAAGCAGAGAAACACTGCAGTGGAAGAGCCGGAAAATTTTGACTAAATGGGGTTCTCCAACGTGCGCTGTGATCGCACAGTCCACGATCTTCCGATGCTTGCTCATCATCACTCGGAAATGCGAGTGGACGAACTCTATCGCACCGGGTGCGCCAAAGGTAGCGGCAACTGCGGAGTGCCGGGATGAACACATATAAAGAATGGAGAGTTATCTTCAGAAATCCTGCCATGAACTTCACTTCGGCACTCGCCGAAGCCAGTCGAGCAACGGACTTAGTTTTAACACAAACGATGATGCGCCAGTTACACGTTCTGGATGCCGAACTGTTGGAGTTACACTGCACGCCAGCGTCATGTCCTATGACAGAGAGGACGAGAGAAATAAGAACGAAAGGCAAGGAGGTTAACCAGAAATAGACTTCCGGTTTGCTACCTTGCACCAGGGATGGGAAAAGGAAAATAAAGAGGGATAGGACAGTGGAGACAAAAAGAAAAAAAAAACGGGGGGGGGGAGGGAGGGGGGGGGGAGTAACGGAGGCCAGTGCCATGGAGAAACATCCACAAAGCTTCGACTGACTTCTGCTGCAACATCACTTTTGGTCGGCATTCTAATACAGTCTGTTCCGACAGCGCCCTGTTGTCAAGACGGGCCAGTGTGGCCGCTGCATGGTGACAGTCTGTGCGAGCTGTAGCAAGTACAACGGCATAGAGCATCTTCTATAGTTTCCTCGCTGCCACAGTGACTGCAAGCAGCGCTATCGTCCACGCAGATTCTGCAAAAGATTTTGTAAAAGCGCCACCAAGCCAGAGCCGGAAAAGAGCTGTGGTCTCGAGTCGAGAGAATCCAGGTGGGGGTCGAAGTCGAAGTGTCGGGTCCAGTCGATACAGACGTATGTGTTTCTTTCTTTTACATATACAAGGGCACCAATTCTCGTGGCTACGTCTGTTCTTGACAGCGGTATGGGACCTTGCAAGACCTCCTCACGTGCAGATCGAGCAGCTAAATAGGCGTGTTGGTTGCCCATGATACCACAGTGGTTTGGAATCCATTGCAACGTGATGTGTCATTGCTCGACGAGGTGATGCAGCAGCAGTGTGGTTTCTAGAGCAAGCTGTTCCTAGGGTCCACGTCGTCAGACAGAAACCAACGAAGCGCCGACTTGGAGTCACTGAGCACACCGTTTCTTCGGTGGTTCATCAAAAATAACGCGAAGCGTTCCACGAATAGCAGCAAGTTCAGCTGCAGTTGATGAACTCTGGTGAGACATCATAGTGTTTACGTTACTGGCTGTTGCAGGAAAGATCACCGACCCAGCAGACCCGTTCATCGTTGTTGAAGCATCGGGGTACAGATGGCTATGTTGGTTGGATGTCTCATATAACAATACCAGAGAAAGGCTGCTTGAGCGCTGAAGACGAGAGTTGTGCTTTTGTCGGTATCCCTTGTACTGTCAGTTGAACTCGTGATGGAGCGAAGCACGACAGGGGAATCGAAACTGTCGCTGGCGCTTCGCAGCCTGGTGGAATGTATACACGGTATGACTTGACTGTCTGACAAAAGAAGGCCCATGGTCGATCTTCTGCAGCAAGGCCAAATGATGAGCATGAGCCCGCGAAAGATGCCTTAGGTGGGCTCTGAGCACTTCCGTAACACTATGAGCCTTGGCTTGGGCATAGTTTGCAATCGCAACGTTTAAGCCGTTGACGAGCATTGCGGTAATCCAAGACAAACTAAGTGCGTGGGCCTGGACGCTTTCGAGTGTACAGATGTTAGTTCTGCAGGTATTGGTCAGCACACGCGTGCTGTATCGCAAGTACCCAAGAAAGAGCGTCCTGTATAAATTCAGCATTGCATGCACTGATGCATCCTAGGTTTTTCCTCCTAGAAATTTGAACATAGAAATTTCCATCAAATGCTTCTTTACCTGGGCCACAAGAGGGCTCCAACAGAGGTCGCGATCAATTATTACGCCTATAGGAATCGGTGCGTCTTGACATAAAGTATGCTCTGGCCGTCAATGCATACACCGTACGACCTCATTGGTTTTCGGCTAAATGTGATCAATTCGCATTTTTCTGGCAACACCTTCAGGCCTTGTTCAATAAGGCACGTCGTTAACGTCGAAGCTTTTTGAAGCTTTGTGCACATTTAAGGCCGTGCCCAGATACAGATGTCGTCGGCACACAGTGGTATCCTGACTGTGTTTGGTAATCGTTCTATGAGACCAATAAGTACAAAAATGAGGAGCGTGGGGCTCAGTACTGATGTTCGTCACTGATGTCACTGATGTTCGTCATGCAGTCATGTTGTGGCATACCAGTTTTCGTAAACATCGCATTAACGAAACGGCCAGGAGAGCACCAAGACCATGGCATGTAAATCATGCCACTCATGACATACATGTCATGACTTTCATGTTATGACCTGTCATTTATGTTCGTCATGCAGTCATGTTATGGCATACCAATTTTCGTATACATCCCATTAACGAAACGCGTGGCATGTCAGTCATGTCGCTCATGACATGCATGTCATGATTTTCATGTTATGACCTGTCATTTATGTTCACCACGCAGTCATGTTGTGGCATACCAATTTTCGTAAACATCCCATTAGCCAAACGGCCAGGAGAGCACAAAATCGTAGGCGGATAGATAGATAGATAGATAGATAGATAGATAGATAGATAGATAGATAGATAGATAGATAGATAGATAGATAGATAGATAGATAGATAGATAGATACGCTCAAAGTCGCCGAAATTCGCTAAGAAATGCTTCGCATTTAAAATGAGGCGCACGCAACGATTGCTGGTGCTAGGCTATTGAGTTAGCCCCATTTCATTCCTTTTATCTGGCGCTCTGCTACGAGCACCTTCAACTAACCGCACGCCTTCGTATGTTTCCGTTGAAAGAACTACATAATTTCGTTTGCGGTGTATTAATCTTGTACAGTAACGGAAAAGTAACGACGTTACTTTTTAACAGTAACTGTAACTGTAACAAGTTACTTTTGGAAGCTGAGTAACTGTAACTGTAACATAGTGACTTTTCTGGCTTAGGTAACTGTAACTGTAACACTTACTTTTTACTGGTAACGTGCCCATGACTGCTTCCGGCTCACATGGGTGCCCCTGTAAAGGGTGCACCTCGCTACATAAAGCGGCCTGCAGGTGAGCTAACTTAACAGCTATGAACTGCCGTGAATCGCATTTCTAACGCTTCTTGACAGCATAGCCTTGTGCGGAAGGAGTTCAAAAGGTGTTTTCACGTAGAGTAAGCGAAAAAAAAGTACAAAACAACAATAAACGAGGCCGCATTGCAAGCGTGTCATAGTTTGCAAGGAGAGGTGACGAGAATGTCCCGAAGGAAAAGCGCCGCGCAAGGGTGATTCCAAAATGCTTATCTCGAGAACTGGTACTTAACGGAGCACTGGATGGTGACAAAGGTCAGGCACTTGTCACAGAAATCAACCCCGCAGTGCACGAATAAGTTCGAATCATAACTGTCATTCCTTGTGCGTTTAAGGAGGAGCCTATACAACTGCCACTAGTAAAAAGATTTCGTATACGCTTGCTGCGAACAGTAGGTGCCTGCGAAAGTGTGCAGTAGCGCATAAGATCGTGTATTTATGCAAAGAGCGAAGCCCAGCAACATGTCCTGTGCCACAGCTCTAAAGCCAGAGATTTAATGAAATTCGATCACAGAGAGTGAAGGGAGATCAAAACTCTCTCTCTCTCTTCTCTCTCCGCGTGGCGTGTTTCCTTGCGCAGTCGCACGCTTTCGTGGAAACTAGAGTAATAAGAATCGGTCGGGAACAGAGTACGAACCGTTTCGCTTTACAGGGAAGGGCACTCGGAGGCAAATCAATGCGTGTGCGTGGCTGTCCTGAATATGAGCGCAGTCGTTATCGAACGGCCTGTTCGGCATCGAGCCTCGGCTCGTCTGCAGCTTCGGATTTCCGACGAAACGGGGACGCCAACTAAGAGCAGCAGTTATTCTTTGTTTTCTTTTTCGCTCTTTCACTGTTTTTAACGATCGCCTGAAATGACCTAGTTTGGCGCACTGGGTTCGCCAAACACGACGCCGCTTCTGGTCGAAGCGAGTGACGGCGCTGCAGTTCGATAACAGGTGTCGGGACGTGCTAGTGCATATACCGCTAGAACAAGAGAAATAACAACAAAGAAACAAGGTCGCTCACGAAGGGTGTTGATACGGAAATCCGTTGCCGATAAAACCAACCTTGCTTTTATAGTGGGAGCTGGCTAGAAAGAGAGAGAGAGAGAAAAGCGCACAAGCACGCTCCAGAGAAATGTAGAAGGCAGAGTAACAACTAAATTGGTAAGAAAAACTGACACGGTTTGCTATTTCTTATCTTGCAAACGTTTAACTAAGATTCTAGACATAAAAGTTTCGGAAGAAGAGATGGGTCAGTGCGCTATGTGAAATGGAACCGTGTTTTTTTTTCCGAATCATTGCCAGAAATATCCCTAAGATGTCCCTAATTTTGTTTTCGTTTCAGCTAACTTTAGTTGCTTCTTTCTCATATTTTTTTTACGCAGGAGATGTAAATGACACAATTCTTTGACTTCTTAGCGCCACTGTCTCTATGCAAAAACACATTGAACAATGAAAAAACTAACGTGCAAAAGTGTGTAACTAACATAAACACAGACGCCCTTTACGAAAATGTGTACGTGCGCACGCGTGTGTATGTGTGCGTGAGTTTCTGTGTGTGTGTGTGTGTGTGTGTGTGTGTGTGTGTTTGTCGTGCTTAAGCAGAAACGATGGGCCGATCCCGGAGGTTGCGCAAAGTCGTGTTAAGTGCAGAAAGCTTTAGTCATGCCGCTTCTTACAGCTTCAGTTGTCATCCGTTTCCGAGGAGCGGCATGGCTCCTATTTTTTACAACGTAAGCTGTTATGAGATCACAACAAGGGCCGTTTTTGGCGCCGTAGTTGTCCGCCGCCGCCCCCGCCGCCGGCGTCCGTAACCACTATCGCGGAAATTTTAGAAAAAAAAAAAACAAGGACAGAGGAAGATTCAAACCCACGCCCTCTGCGTGGATTCGAACCCACACCCTCTGTGTGACAGTCGAGCATTCTACCAATGAGCTACGCCTGTTTTTTTTCTTTAGTGCGTGGAAATATTTCCGTAAATGCGTTTAAACTGTACTATACAGTTGCACACATATTAAGTAAAAGAAGGTTTAAACTGTACTATACAGATGCACACATAATAATAACAGTCTAGCATAAAAAACACACTTTGCAATTTTAAGTTCATAGGCTCTTCAAAAGTCAGGTAAACAGACACAAGCGTCCAGAAGCGAACACCAGTCCGGAACAGGATCAAAAGTCTCAACTACACTGCGTACTTGGGCAACCTCTTCTCGGAACATAGACTTCGTTGAGCGAGGTGGTTCAGCATGCCTGTCAATCATGCGGCTCCTCCAGAGGGCATAAAGTCCTAACAACATGATCATGATGAGCTATACCAGTGCTTTAAAAATCTTCGCTAAAAGACCTAAACAGGTATAACGTCTGCCGAGGAATCTCATGAACAAATGTAATGTTATGTGGCAGAATAATAAGACATCACTACACATCGCAGAAAATGGATTGCATAACTCGTTCGAGGAATCATTTCAAAGAACACAGAGCTGCATGCTTTGTAGCTCTGAACCCATTACAGAGGCATCATCAACATCATCATTATGAAACCATCTTCTTCAACTTTTCCGTCATCATTATTACGAAGCGCTGCCCTTTATTGCGTCGTGTCGTCATGCGTCACGCGGCAGGCGACGTGCGCATCCCCGACAGCAAACTGACTTGGCTCTTCGATATACCTGATGGCGCCTCCTCGTAAGGTGCGGACCGCTGCTGAAGAAGCGATTCGCAGAGCTACGCGCGCGGCTGAAGCAAGACAACGTCGTGCAGAAAGAACCCCAAACCGCAGCTCGCCGTCGACGCTGGGCCGAGAGTTCGGTTCGTTCTCGGGAAAACGACGCCAAGAGACTCTCTAATGTTGAATTCCAATGGCGGAGTCTGAGCAGCCGACTGACTCCGCGAGCGAGCACTCGACTCTGGCGTAGAGCAAATCCTCCAAATCCGCGATTGGAACGGAACCCGCGCCGCTGGAGCAAGGCGGAAGCTGCCGATCGAGTTACCCACGATACCTTGCGCGTGGTCTCTTGCAGAACATCCTCTCAAATTCCCGCTCGTAAGCGTAAGATTCAGCGTCACTGTCAGTGTCCGAGAAGTCACTCGTACGGGAACTTGAGCTTTCCGACTCGGAGCTGTCGCTATCGAGTAGCAGAAGCAATGCCGCACGCTTTGCCGAGGCACCCGTGCAGCCCATGCCGTCCGCCATTACCACAACTCGCGAGTCGCTACCGGCGGCGCCGCCACGCCCCCAAGCAGGCAAGCGTGTTAAAGGAAATGCGTCACGCAGAGTTCCGGTCCACTCCGCCGATTTTGGCGGAGCAGCTTTTCCTGCTCCACGGAGCAACTCCCGCTCTGAATCCCCTCCGGCTCTCTCATTGGAACTCTCGACTCCCGTTCTCACTCTGTCATTGGAGCACACTTGCTCCGAAAGGGGCAGAAAAACTTGCTCCGACTCCGCCATTGGAATTCAACATAAGATGTGCAGTTATGCAGATTTTCATGTCGCAATACCGCAGTAATTATGGCATAGTGGGTGCTTCCCTACTTGGCGAAATGATAAGAGTTATGGCGCAGGGGATACCTACCACCTCTAGTTGCACTAGTTTCCCCAAGCGTTTAAAATGGCCTCCAAATAGGTCGGTCCTCCAGCTTACGCTGTCACTGTCCTGCGGTTCCGCGCAGGCCTGGCTCTTTTTTTCTCTTTTGCTTCGCTACTCGCTCTTCAATCTGTTATTGATACCGAAAGCACCACCTTAAGCTTATAGAGCAGCTTATTGTTTATTTTTTTTCACCGCTGTGGCTGCTCCTTAAGTTGCAATGGTCCCACAGTCCACGCGGCAGTGGCTCCTGACAACATGAAAACAATGAGCACTGTCGACCAATTCCGAAGGTGCTTTTGATCGGCGAATAATTTTGAAGCTGCGTGAACGCGTGGTAATGCCGTCTCACCAGCGTAGAATTCGCAGTGTGCTTTAGTGCTTGAGGGTTGCTTTTGGGAGTCTGAATCCGTACGCTGTCCTGGTTTCGTTCTTTTTGCCCGTATTATTTTCGTTCTTTCTCCTTTTTTGATGATTTGGTTAGTCGCGAACTTCACATTAGCCTTTCCACGCTGGCAACGGCAACAAGAGGGGCGACATAGGAGACCGTTGTTTGTGAACGCGTTCGGTTTTGTTCGCTATTCACTGCATGTCATTGGCAGGGGACACGCTTACCTCGTAAGCAGCGGGGCGCGGTGACGTCGTTGAAGGACGGCGTTTTTGAATGCGAAGCATTTCTTAGCGAACTTGAGCAACTTTGACAGTATCTGTCTATCTAGCCGTCTACGTCCCCGTGTTCTCCTGGTCATCTCGTTCACCAGATATGCACCAAAACTTGGATGATAGGGTGCGAATGCATGGAAAACATGAATAAATTACCTTTACATTACTATAATCATTCATGTGCTACATCATGATTAAAGACACTGGAAGCACGTGTGAGACATACCCGTAGTTCTGGGCCCATGGTATTCGGATATGCGCCTCAGGTTTTTAAATTTTACTCAGGGCGTACCAACGAAGGTTGAATTAAAGTATACATTTCACATATCATTGGAAAATACTCGAAAACAAGATGGCGATGCCGCAGCTTGCGATTGGGTGTAGAATGAAGTACCCATACAGAGACGAACGAGCTGTAATCTCCGAACTCAACCTACAAAGTGGTAGGCGGGTATCGAACCCGGGGTCCCGAGTGGTTAAGCACGCACGATACCACTAGACTACGGCAGCTTCTTCCACGCGGTCAACATAGTATACTATGGTCACCGCGTGGAATAAACGTAATTCGCCAGCATCTGGGATGATGGTGCTTGTGCAACGCGAATAGACCTTCACTGTGTGTCGAGCGCTATCTTAGCAACGTACTACATACGTTCCACTATCACTCGGGATGCCTTTGTCCAACTTTGCTTGATCTCGTAGGAACACTTCAAAGATCGACGTTCAAATATGCGTATCAGCGAACCGTGGCCTGCATTTCTCTTTGACAAATCAGGTGCCTCTGCTGGGCACCAACGCGTGTGCCAACGTTGCGTCCTACCGTAAGCTACCATTCAGTCGCCGGCGCTGTGGAGTTAGTAGCCCATAGAGTTTACACGAAGCCCCACATTTTATTCTAAAGACATCGCTCATTTCCTGACAATTCACCTTAGGCGATTTCCTCGCTGACCGCTTCCCATGACACCGATTCCCATACTTCACAGGATCGGCAACATTTTTTTCTTCGACAAAACAGACGCACGTGCTTTGGACTAACGTGGGTGCCAACGTTATGTCGTACCCTGAGCCAAGATTTAGTGGCCGCGGCACTGTATACATTACTGGTTAGCCCGCGTTAAGCATACCTAAGAGTCGATACTCACTAGCTTTGCAAAAAGGCGTTCATCCTACTTGTCACACTTGGCTGATTGCCAAACAGTTCGTCATTGACAATTTCCTCGACGACTACTTCGCATGACAGCGACTTCCACAATGCGCGGGATCTGCAGGAATTTTTATTTTTACAGAACACGCATTTAGGTTCAAGAAAAAAATTTCCGTTTTCACAAAACAGTCATACTTAATTTGCAGACGATTAATTGATTGATTGATTGATTGATTTGTGAGGTTTAATGTCCCCAAACCAGCTATGATTGTGAGAGACTCGCAGTGCTCACAACGAGAGCCATGCCCCCACTTCAGTGACGTTGCAGCAAGCGTTCTGAACAAAGATCTGATCGCGGCCCTGGTTTGCGCAATAATAAAACGAGAAGGAAACTTGTCGAAGGAGGGCTGTGAAAATCAAGAAACAGCAGCTTGCCAGACATGCTGCTAGACGCTGCGATATGCTGCAGCGAACACTTACTGGTTTGCTGTGTTAGTTAAAAGTATAATGTGTCTGGGCTCCGTGACGTTGCGCTTCGTTTAGTACCGGCCAGCTTTAGAAGATATTTTAGACGAATTTCGAAGATACGTGCAAGGTACTTATGTACAAACATGCCCTCCGTGTCACTATAGTTTTCATTGGAGCAGTCTTCGGAATCAGTTGGTTTTTCTCGGCAGAACAACCGTAACCTCCGCCATACTTCACAGCATATTAAACTAATCGCTTATCAGACCCTGGTTCGGCCAAAACTTGAATACGCGTCATATGTCTGGCACCCGCATCAGGCATTTCTCACCGAAGCATTACAGGCGGTTCAAAGTCGGGCGGCCAGATTTATTCATTCCACCTACTCGTATGACATCAATGTGACGTCATTAAAATCGCAATGTGTTCTTTCGTCTCTCGCCCACCGTCGCCGCCTCGCTAGTGTATCGCTCTACCACGAATTTCTTTTTCAGCTCTCTTCATCAACCACCTTACATCTCACCCGCAGCGCGCACATCTATAGTCTCCTAGGTCACTCGCGCCAAGTATCGCGTTCACGTGCGCGAACCTCTACTTGTTCATGTTTCTTCTTTTTTCGAACTGCCTTAGACTGGAACGGCCTTCCCGAGGAAATCGTTGCCACCACCTGCACAACTCTGTTCGTACAACGTCTTACGGGATATCTCGAAACTAACGATACGCAATAAAGGTTACAGTGATATACTAACAACACTTTACAACCAGAAATTTATTGCATTGTATAAAGAACATTTTGTATTTGTTTTTCTTGTAACCACCCCTTATGTAATACCCCCTTGGGGGTATTTAAGGTATTAAACTGAAATGAACTGAACTGAACTTGCCAAGAAAGTGCGGGAAAAGTCGTAGAAATATCCGCCTCAATAATAAAGGAAAAAAATTTATCCGAGTAGTTTACATTTCTTTAAAAAATTTTCATTCCGAGAGATTACTGTGAGTGGTGAATTGAGGTAGTCGATATTGGTTCGTTATCCCTATAGCACAAAATTGCAATGATAAAAGAGCGGCAAACTTAAACTGAGCAGTACAGAGGGTTGCAACGTGCCCGTACCTCCTAGTCGTATCTTTTATTGTCAATTGTGTTTTTTTTTTACAGCTGTCCATAATCGACAGCTGCTTACCACCCAGATGTTATCACAGCTGTTCGTCTTTCTATATCTGCGTGCTTATATTGCACGCGTTAACCTGGTATAAGTCACGCGATTTTCCTCGGGCCACTGTCACGCGCAACTAAGACGAACACGGCACAGAAATGCGAGCAACTCGGAAAGCGCTCACCCTGGTACGCGCGCCACCACTTCAGTAGCAACTGCCCCTCCTGCCGAGCGTGGCACTCCACCGTCGACTGCCGGTTTACCGAAGTATCGCGTGTACCCGCGCACTCGCGAGCCAGCGTTCGCATTCATGACTCCACTACTGACTGAAGGACAGCAAGGGAAATAAAGCGAAAACCATCAAATCATCTACACGCTACTTCGTGGCAGCCAGTGCATACTAAAAAAAAAAAAAATTGATGACTATAGCCAGCAAATCGCACTAGCCTGCTCTTTTTTTTTCTCCCTCCTTCGACCCACCTCATAGCACCTGCCAGGCCTGTCTATGCGCGTCGATTCACAGGCGCGGGCGTTATTAATGAAGGTCGCGGACAATGCGCATACGTGCCAACAAATGCGTGCATGTGCGAGTGCTCGCATATGTTTGTCGCTCGATACCGTCTGCCGAACGATGCGTTTACGCAGGGCGCGGGGACGCGAAGGAAAAAAAAAAGAAGAGAAAACACTCGGCGTTAACCTTGAGACGATGGCGACCGGCGAAGCACTTGGCGACGCGGTAGCCATGCCACGAAAAAGGGGGTGAGGCCTGTTGCATGTGTCGCTATGTGGCGTGGCCCTGAGATGAGATGCTGTCACGTCACTCTCTCCTTGCGTTTTGCGGGCATACGCTGTGATGGCGTCATTGTCGACCTCGTTTTAGAAAGACGAAAGAGAACGGAATAAAAAAAGAAGAAAAAGAGAAAGCCAGAAATAAGAAGTAACAATAAACGAAAGAGATGGGGGTCTTCTCCGCTAATGTATCGCGGCACGAAAAAAAGGCGGCGCGCGCGATGCCGCGCACTTATATTGTATTACGGACGACGCTCGTTTTTTTTTTTTTTTTTTTTTCTGCGGACCGAAAGTGTGTTCGATCGGCGCTGAAGGACCGTTTAAATTTTAAACAGTCGGAAGGTTTCAACGCGTACATTCTCGATTATGTACGAGGAGGACAGCGGGAGCCGTTTGGCCTTCCGGCGGGAATGCCAGAAGAAGCTAGGTTGTCACGTAGTAGAATGTATTTCTACTCTAGCGAGCGCATTCCCATGAAAGAAAGAAGCGTGTTGGTGAACACATAGTATACTCTTAGCACGGTAACCTTTAGCTTAGTTTATAGGTACAAAAACTGTAAAAATATGCTCCTTTACTAAAGTTTAAACCCTTTAACCTTTAGTAAAGGAGCATACTTTCACATTTCTGTGTACCTATAAAATAAACTTAAGGTTACAGTGCTAAGAAAGTATGCAGATCTGCTTGGAATGAACCAGTATTTATATATGACCGTCTCGCTGTGCTTAGTGTAAATCGGGACACGAAAAATGAGTCCGCCAGGATTACAGTGCACGAATGGTACAGGAGATCAGCTAAGTCTGTTTGCCTATTCCCCTTGGGCTAGTGTCATCAATAACTCAATCGATGGGCAAAACCTAAGCGATGCATCGTGTTCGTATGCTGTCTAACTCAGGCTGCTATATCGAACGTCCGCGAAACGCTGTAGTTATTTTCTATTTTTTCTTATCCAGTAATGAATATGCCGAATTCGGGGCTTGCGCAACTTCTTTTCTAACAGACACGGCTTTCGTGTGCCGATTTTTGTTTTTGTTTATGTTACTGGGAACCGAGTATTTGCTCTACATTTATATAATGCATGCACACTATAATGTAATGGCTTTCGCAAGAAAGGTGGCTGAATACACACTTCTGTGAACGCGTGTTGAAATTTGACTATGTGGGCTCCGCCTCGGTGGTCTAATGGTTATGGCACTTGGTCGCTGATCTGAACGTCGCGGGATCGAAACCAGACCGCGGCGGCTGCATTTCGATGGATCCGAAATGTTGAAGCCCGTGTGCTGTGCGATGTTAGTGCATGTTAAATAACCCAGGCGGTCGAAAATTTCCGAAGGCCTCCACTACGGCGTCTCTCATAAACATACCGTGGTTTGAGGACGTTAAACCCAAGAGATCAAATCAAACTAATCAACTTAACCACTTAGGAAATTTGCTCTCGTGTATGCCCTACGAGTACAAGTTTAACCAGACTGCGTCACTTCCTTGTGCTGGTGTGGTGGACTTGGCAACACTTGTGAACGCGGAAAAAAAACAACAAATAATTGCAGCGAGGATTGTTCTCACTGAGGCTTGTATAAGGCTTGTGCACACACGCGCACAACTGAATTTCTATTGCGGTACCTGGGTGCCTTTTCGTGCAAATGTGCCTCGTAATGGGGCAGAAAGCCTGAGCGTTGTTTTCGCAAGCACGCACCGCCCCGTTCACAAGGACATGCCAAAGCTCATTCGAAGTAGAGGAGCATATTAGCTTCTAAGAAGCATTAGCTCAAGGGAGTTGAGTCGGTGCTACAAGGCTTCCGTTCAATTTTTAACAAAAAACTGCAAGGTACGTTTGACACGGCTATCACTCCGAGATGAGACAAAATAATTGGGATCTGATGCTCGTATAAATTATTTGAGCGTGTTTTTTTTTTTCATCGCAGTAAAATTTTCTTTGTGCAATGAAACCTTAAAACAGAGTGAACGTCCAAATGTAAAGGAGTTAATTAGGCAAACACTGATGTACCGGTAGCAGTGGGCCGCTGTGTACACCGTATTATGCCTTGGCCATGCGGGTTTCGCTCCCGTTTTTCTTGCTGTTCTCTACTGTTTTTCAATCACGACGTCTCCAAAGAAGGACGACGAACCAGTGATCGTGTGGGGAACAAATATTCATTGCGGCGCTCTGTTCAGCGCCGTGTGTATAGTCTCTTCCGAGAGAGAGAGAAAAAAGAAGCTCTTTGAATGAACTTACGCCGAAAACAACATTCGGATACTTAATTGACTTTTGCCCAACAGCTGGCAAGGCACCGAGAGACGAAGCATGTTCTCAAATGTGTGACAGCTCAGAAACATGTCACCGTTGGGGCGAAAACGATATGACAAAGGCGCCTCGGCTTGCAGCAGACAAAAATCCTTGACGCCCGGGCCCAGCCAGCAACATTACCCCAGCAGATCATGACAACACTGCCGCTACAGTGCGGCTGCCCTCCAGGTGCGCGAATTGCCGGCGACATATGGCTCAGGTCGTGGCTATTAGCACAAATGTTTAGCGTTCACAAATACTACGACACTTTGAAACGTGCTTTTCATCAAATAAAACCACATTGCGAAGAAGGTCGAGGAGGAGGAAGGAAACAGAAAGGCAGGGAGGTTAACCAGAAAGGCGTCCGGTTGGCTACCCTACACTGGCGGAATGGGAAGGGGGAATAGAAAGACGAAACAGGGAAGAACGAAAGAAAAAGGTGGGCGAGGATGCCAGATGAGGGACAACCAACTACATTAAAGACGAGAGAAAGACTGACGGCACACCAGCGGTGTGTCCTCAATCTTTCTATCCTCGTCAGTGTAGTCGGTTGTAACCCTTCTCGCTACGTGTAATCAACGAGCTCAGGCAAAACACATTCCTCAAAAGCTCCAAGGTAAAAAAAGTTTTTCTGCCGTTCTACAACCTGCGAACGTGTGTTTTCCCGTTCTGTCTGAAGGTTCTTAGCTGAAAACTCCCTTCCACTAGCCCTCCCCTTGCGGGCTCATGCGACAGCGGGCCCAGCCCTTAAAAGTAAAGAAGCTTTAATTCAGAGGACCTTAAACGTGCTAGGTGTGACAGGGCTATAATACTGGTGTCACACGGGCGCTTCGAAGGCCTTCGAACCGATGGTCCATCGACTCAAAAGTCAAGTTTGAGCTGCTACACGAGCGGTTTCGATGAACGTCGAGTCGATAGTCTATCGCCGAGTTCGACACACTATCGACTCGACGGCCATCGAAACCGCCCGTATAGCAGCTTACACTTGACTTTTGAGTCGATGGACCATCGGTTCGAAGGCCTTCGAAGCGCCTGTGTGACACCAGTATAAGCCTGTGTACACTTAAACCCGCTGCACTGATGTCCGATGTTAAGCACGCGCGACGAAGTACTGAAGGAGTGCTAGCGTTGCACATGTTAAGAGTGCGGAGGCGTTGGCATCAGCGTCGAATAATCCGCGGTGGAACTCGCACCCCATGTATACGCCTGGAGTGTGTCTGTCTTGGCGGCAGTAGCGTAAAGTGGAAATATGTCTGCGGAAGGGTGGATAACCGGGCCAGTTGGTATATGTTCGCGGTGTATGTTTGCGCGGCGATGTGTTGAGGCCAGTGCGCTGTGCTGTGTTAAAGGACCCCAGGGGGTCAACATTTCCGGAGCCTTCCACTATGGCGTCTCTCATAATCATAGCTGGTTTTGGGCCGTAAAACCCCGGAAATCAATCAATAAACACCTGCGTCTGGCAAAGACACCGAAATCTGATTTTCGCGCCTGCTTACCAATGTCCGAGCGCGCCATGTTGCTAGGGCAGAACGAGAATGGATCTCATTTTTCACACATCGCAAACATGCTTAGCAGGGAGAAAACGAAGCGGCGTGAAAAATGGAATGTGTTGGCAGGGAAACAATTAAACTAAGCCTCACTGCCCTATCTCACTACGTGCAAGGAAAACAAGGAAAGAATGAAAAAATGAGGGAAGCTTTTCTAGGTAACTGCTTCGCTGGAAGACACGCGGATTTCTGTTTTTTTTTTTTACGGACTCTTGTAGGTGATAATGGCGGGGAAAAAAACCCGCCGCCGACCGCACCGGTTACATTACGCGTTCCGCACCCCGAATTTGCGCAATGGTCCCCGAAAAAGGGCCAGCGTCATCGTTCACGAGGGAGCGGCGCTGTAAATCACCGCATTCGTCCACTGCGAAACGGTTCCAGGTAATTAGCGCAGCAAAGACAACGAAAAAAAAAAATCGCAGTTGGCATTCACACAGGCTCATATACGAGTGGACCAATCAATCGCCACTTGAAACGCTCCTCTTCGTTATTGTCCCTCTTTTTTTTTTCTTTTCCCCTTTTGATTTTGGGTCTGTGGCTTCGGCGCCCACTGTACTAACAAAATCTCCGCGAAAACCAATGAAGAGGGGCGCGGCGCTGCAAGAGAGAAAGCGAAGAAGGGCCACGAGAGTGCGAAAGGGTGGCAGAGCCACGCGTCGCCCGATGTCACGTCGCTGAATCCCGCGAGGTCAAACTCGGGTCAGAGCCTACCGCCCTACGGGGTTTTCAGAGTCGGTGCCGTTCGCACCGACGACACGGAGGAACGTGAGTCATGGGTAAAGCGAACGAGGGTAAGCGTTTTCGCGAATGGGAGAGAGAGGTGTGTTTGGAGGGGGGAAGGGGGAGGGGGGTTGACGTGGGCAGGAAGGGCGCCGGCTCTCTCTGACCGAGCGCCGCGGCATTGCGAGCCCCTTACTTAACAGGGCATGTATTTCACGAGCCCCGACCCGATTTAATATATTAACGGGCCAGACCTTCTATTCAGGCCGCGTGTGGGCCGGTTACCATTCTCATTTCCAGTGATGACTTCGACGAAGTAAATGTCCAAAACTGATTTGAAGAGCGTAGCGAAAGAAATAATTTATTCAGTCTTACAATGGCGTGGGAGTGTGTCGCGCCGCACGCGTATTAAATGGCTGCGACTCGATGTACTCCATCATGTTATTTTTTATTTTATATATTTGTTGCCGTGGTATTCATTAGAACGTAAGCAGATGCGGCTCTTCAGGTTAAATTTTGGCGTCGTGCGCTCTGAGGTCCCGAGGTTCGCTCATCATTATTGACCTAATCATTGATCATACGAGACCATTAGTGACGTGATCGACGCGTGGTATGCCTTGTTTGGTGCAAGGCAGCTGCTTCCATATATTGTCCTCTCGTTGCGCTGCGTGCGATCATTATGCAAACAAGAAAAGTGATCGACAATGCGATAAGGCAGCGAGCGAAAATGACCCGTCGGAAGGAAAAGCTCTGTGTGATGATCCGTGCTTATTTTATCAGGGCGCCTGAACATTGCCAGCTGCTGTGAGAAACGTGATCGCAAAGCGCCGACGTGACATTCAAAAGATTGAAAATGTGGAAATGAAAGGGAGAATTGTCATCCACGTGTTGGTACCACGAAGCTACAAGGAATTCCACACGGATTTCCGTGTGGATTTTCCTGCACCTTTGTGGTACACGCGGGTGTTCGCCAATTGTCGCTTTCCCAATACTCCTCCATGCGGAATTTCGCAGAACTCATTTGCTGGATTTAATTTTGTTACTTCGTTTCGAGAAAAATGATTCGCGGAAACCGTTACCAATTATTGCCACTATAAGAAAATAACAGAGAGCTACGGTAAAACTATTCGCCTCATTTTAGCAATGATATGGTTTATAACTGGGACATTAACGAGGTTGTTCTGATTCACTGTGTAAATGCATAGAAGGCGGAGGATTAATATATTTTGATCGCTCTTACTATTATTATATGTTGCTTAGGAGATAACAGTATATTCTGCGGTTTTACGTCCCAAAATCATGATATGATCATGAGAGACGCCGTAGTGAAAAGCTCCGGAAATTTCGACCTCCTGGAGTTCCTTTGGCGTGCACTGGCATGCTTAGAAGATGTTCGTACTTTCATAGAGCGCCGGCGGCTCTTATTCACAGAGAAGGTATTGTTACACATCACACGTATGATGAAGTACACAAAATGAACACATAAAGCCGGTTGGTTATATCAGCGAAGCCGCAAAGAATTCCGTCCACTCACGTGGTCACACAGTATACAACAGAAATGCAATCCAGTCACATAACACTAAGACTAAATTTCACATAAAGTGTAGTCATTGGCGCGCACACACACACACACACACACACACACACACACACACACACACACACACACACACACACACACACACACACACACACACACACACACAAAGACGTAACCTTTTAAGGAAAACTCGCGGAGCGTAGGATCGCATCTCGTCGACATATAGACGCAGGCAGGCGGGCAGGCAAACAACTTTATTCAACAAGGTCTCGAGAAGCCCTGCTCTGTAGGACAGACGGCGGGTCGCTCCCACGAGGTGACGGGTTGGCCGAGCCTAACCGCCACATCGTGGCGGGTAACTCATATAGCTTTTCCGTTCAATGCCTATTTTGTAATGGTAAAGCAGCACACACAAAAAAAAATTCAACCGAAGATTTTCTTTTTGCCGGACTTTTAGTGCCTGCTACGATAATTTCAGTTTACTTTCCATCACGCTTAATTTTTGCACTATAGGGTTGTCGAGTACCAACTTTACTGCCTTGTTCTGCACATTTTGAAGCTGCACCTTCATGTCAGGTGCGTGAGGATCCCAACAACTGTAACCGAGCACGTACTACGATCACAAGTGGAGTACAAGTGCCATGTCAATTTTTCCGGTAAACTGACTAAAATTAGGGCGGACAAAGCTCAATGAACCTGTTGGTTGAATAACCAATTTGCGAGATACATATCATCATCATCAACATCATCATCATGATCATCATCATCAGCCTGTCTACGCCCACTGCAGGGCAAAGGACTCTCCCATAGATCTCAAATTATCAATGTCCTGTGGTAACTTCGCCCAATTTATCCCCGCGAGATCCACCTGTTCTACGTTAAACCAGAAGCGTTAGCATGCCTAGATATTTATATTCTTCAACTTTGTTTAAGTTTATATTGTTCAATTAGTAAGCGCAATAGTCAAATGCACGCTTCCTTTAAACGGTGGCGTGAACACATTTCCGAACATTTTACACAAGCGAAATAATATTTGGTAGGTTTTCACAGGCCCAATACCAGCTGTGATCATGAGGTATGCCCCGGTAGTGGGGGCTCCGGAGTAATTCTGACAACCTGGAGTTCTTTGCATTCCGCCGCCATTGAAATGCGGCCGCCGTGGCCAGGGATTCGACCGCGCTACCTCGAGCTTCGTAAGCCAGCATCTAGCCGCAAGCCAGCACCCAGCCAGCACCTAGCCCACGCGTTTAGCATCGGCGTCAGAACAAGACATAAAGAAGCAGCGCATTTTGAATCATAACAGACTGCCGCCTGGGTCAAAGTTTGCTCTAGTCATGCGTCCAGCCAAACACAGCCTTTGGCCACGCGCTCTTCGAAAATCTCACGCCTTCCTGTAAGCACCACAAGGCCGTGTGTTTAGTCAGGTCAGAATTCGAACGCGCGTGTCTTGATTGAAGCCGTGCACTTATTCACTCGAATGCCCAGCATGCTATTGGTAAAGACTGTCTCCTTTACTTTGGAGGTTGCTTGTCACAGAATGGCTGTTTACCCGAAGTTTCAATGCAGGTTATCCACAGCAGGCAACGGCAAACTGGAAATGTACTACAGGGCTCAGCAACTGAAACCCGGTACTCGGACAGCGTGGCGGCAGGCACACCTTCTGCTTCTGAAGTTCACTGACTGATCACAAGGGGACGAAACTTAATCAGCGCTTCAAAAAAAAAAAAAAAGTGTCGAACTTTCACTGAGCACAGCAATGAATCATCTCAGAGACGTTAGTGCAAAGCTATGACGCATACAGCATCGGCAGCCGCGCGCTTCAAGTATCGTCTTTCATTCGCTGAGCACTGTGTAAACATGCGATTTGAAGTGTTCCTTTAATTTTCCTCACTAGCACTCGTTACAAAGGCACGCAGACGATAAGCGCGCTCACAGTACTGTGGGATCGATCGCTGGGTAAATGATAAGGCTTCCAGGAATTTCGTCCTCCGCCTATGCATGGATACTGCGTCATTAGCCGGATGGTCTTGCATAACGACTGTGCAGTTGAGTTCGCTGGCCTGCTGTTTGCTCGTTCGCGGGAAAGCGGCAGTGTTCGGGATTTTCCCAATTTTCGCCAGCCCAAATGACCCCGCCGCTCACCAAAGGGCACCAAAGGTTTTGCTGTGTCGCAGACAAAGGTTAAACAACGTCGTCGCTAAGTGAATGGAGGTGAGGGTTGGGAATAATATTGCAGTGAAGAAATGCTGACTCCTTTTGTTCATTCACGTATGAACAGATGGAGCCGAATGGACGTCTTGTTACGCTTACTGGCCAGGTGCCGTTGGCTGGCGCCTGCACGAAACATTTTCTACGGGGCATTCTCAATGCGAAGTTATTAATGTTCTGCTGAGTTTCTGTTTGTTTTTATTTTTCAACAATTTACGCATTTTCTGTGAAAGGGCGACTGAATGTTATGCATGGTTTTTGAATAGCCGACCCCTCCTGAAGCAAAAATGCAGTAAGTGCGTCTAACTCACGCGCCGAATTTAATCGGAAGGGAGACATTAAAAAAGATGTTATACGTACTTACGCTATGAAGCTGTTAAGCTTGTTTCGAGTCTAAATTGTGCCTAAACATTAATTCATGTAGGTCAGCTTGATCGACGATGAGTAACAGGCTTTCTGCTTCTGTCAGTGCACGTTAAAGAACCCCAGGTGGCCGAAATTTCCCGAGCCCTCCACTACGGCGTTCCTTACAATCAGATCGTGGTTTTGGGACGTAAAACCTCAGTAATCAATCAAATCAATCAGGCTTTCTGCTGCCCTAATGATATTGTGTGATGTTCTTGCCCTTCTCTTGATCGATAGCTCTCGAAACAATGCGCCCGTTGCCATATACTTCTGTGGCCATAGGCATCTGATAGCACGGACACAGCCTGATGCGACACTGAGGAAAAGTTTTATAAGAACCCTTTCCAACTAACCTTTCACCCCTCAAGCTTCTTCACGTTGGAAGCGCAGTTGATGATTGATTTGTGGGGTTTAACGTCCCAAAACCAGTTCTGATTATGAGAGACGCCGTAGTGGAGGGCTCCGGAAATTTCGACCACCTGGGGTTCTTTAACGTGCACTGACATCGCACAGTACACGGGCCTCAACATTTCGCCTCCATCGAAATGCAGCCGCCGCAGCCGGGATTCGATCCCGCGACCCTCGGATCTGCAGCCGAGTACCATAGCCACTAGACCACCGTGGCGGGGCGGAAGCGCAGTTCCGGAATCGCGCGAAAGCGTGAACGGTGACAAATGAAACGACAGAGGGTCGAGAGAGCCCACCTCTGCATTCAGGTCGCACTCGTTATCACTAATGCAAGGTGTTGTTCAGGAGGATATAACATGAGGATATAATACAGCCACGATAATAGTAAACAATTACACGTGACAAGAAGAGTTTGTCAAAAACGTACCAGTTCAGCACTGGATGATGTGATGCCGATAACTTACTTGCATGATACGAGTTACATGCTGTTTAGAGACAGCGTAAGCCTCAAATATGTAAAGTTGCACACCGCCGCCGATGTAGGTTCATCGCAGAAAATTCAACAAAAAAAAAATAAAATAAAGGTGGGCGGCTTGTACAAGTGGTGCAAGGCTGGGCTAACAGCAGAGCATGTGGTCGACCTAACTTCTTCCGGCTTCTACATGTTCGACTAAGTCCCATGATTTGTCACGTCACTAGCTTTTACATGGGTTTGGCATGAAAGTGTCGCGTGACTACCTGTTATATGATTTTGGCGGGAAGATGCCACGTGCCCAGCTGTTAGATGGTTTTGGCGGGGACACGCCCCGTAACTAGCTGTGACTGGGTCTTGTGCGTAATTTGTGACCCGTGTCGCGGTTCAGGTAGGCTTAGCGAGAAATATCCGGTTGTGACGTCTTCTTACGTCATTTTGGCGTCACTAGCGTTGACGTCATGTTACGTGGTAAGGGTCATATGAGCACATGGGACGTCATTTTACGCCACGAAAACTAGAAGAGAAGCTCAGGAGGAGATGGATGCTTGAATCGATGAACAGATCGCCAAAAACGATGTAGAACACCAGGTGGTCGATATTTCCGGAGCTGGATCCAGCGACATTCCTTGTTCTACATCGTTTTCAGCGATCTGTTCATTGCATTTTACGTGGCCACACTACCTGTCCCCAAGCTAGGCTATGCGAGCCCGGCCATAGTTGCTAGGTGATGTCAGGAGATGTAACGTCATATTACGTGACCTAAATATCATAACCAGCTGTGACATCATCTTACACTGTCACACTAGCTGTAACTATGCTAAGGGAGCGCGGATATTTCATGAGGTTGCTGGGTGGTGTGAGCTGGAGCGACGCACAATTTTCTGTCGGCGAGAAATGGCATAACGAAAAGCTTAACAGCTCTGCTTTAAAAGGAAGGTTGATAATGGAAATAAGCAAAGTTTTGCTGAGTGTATCCCTAGCTGGGGTATAGCCGGTTACTGCAGCACGCAAGTTACTCGCATCAACAGGATCTCAATTGACGCTGGCAATACTCGCGGTGTTGCAAGAAGTTTAAAATGTCTCGGTTAGAAACAACCTCTAACAGAGATCGCAGCCGCTGTTGACTAACCCCATGGACAGCGGTTAAGTCCTTTTCGTTGTTAAACTGGGAACGATAACGTAAAATGATCTAGTGCTATGTAAAACTAAATGCAGGCGGCGCCGTAGGTCGAGCAAGCAATAATTTTGTAGCCACTGACTTTCTATAAAACTGATATTTCGAGTAAAATATGTGCTCCTGCGTAATCACTGCATCACGACGAAAAAGTATAATGTTCTGCACATTTCAAATGTCATCAGGTGACTCAGAAGTCCAGAACAGAAGGTGACGGCAACCAAATGCATTGTGATATTGAACTTATTATTACAGAACACAGAAGGCACATTTCATTTGTACGAACAGAGAAAAATGAACCCTCTTTTTCTGTCCACATACTAGGAAGCGCTGATACCCACGTGCCTCTACATTACGGTCAAGCAAGTTCTGAAAAACTAACATGCTGGTCGACAGTGTGCCGTGTCCCTGAGATTTCCTTGGTCCTAAGGAGGGTAAATAGGAGCAGTAGCGTTTTACGCAGTTCATGTTTGAACATCAGTGCACCCATACAGAAGCAAAGTAAATAAGACCACGGAAACATTACTACACACGGAAAAGTTGTGAGTTCAGCCCTGTGCTTTCAACGTCCTCCCTTGCCTTGCCCACGTGCAGGTGCCTCGCCGTTCGAATATCAAGTGCCACCAAATAGCCCAAGTTCCTGCCCTTTTACAGTTCATCTTTTACATGAACCCAACTGGCTCAGAAAGTCCTTTCTTGCATTCCACACAGCGATGTACTGAACTACTTTAATATTTAATACTATTAAAGCCGTTTCATAAAATAAAGGAATTGTTGTTGCTGTGTGGGGTTTAACGTCCCAAAACCACGTTCTGATTTTGAGAGACGCCGTAGTGGAGGTCTCCGGAAATTTCGACCACCTGGGGTTCCCTAACGTGCACTGACATCACACAGCACACGGGCCTCTACATTTCGCCTCCATCGAAATGCAGCCGCCGCAGCCGGGATTCAATCTCGCGACCCTCGGATCAGCAGCCGAGTACCATAGCCACTAAACCCCTGTGGCAGGGCCAAAACAAAAAAGAAAAGCATCATGATGTAATAGTTAAATGATCACTACGTAAGCGTAACTAAGTACGACTGGTGTCGGTTGAACAGCCCTGATACATGCGGTTGCACAAGTCGTGCGGTGCTTCTATTGCGCAGTGCATTTTTTTTTTGCGCTTGCATAGTATTACCCAAAAAATGGGCTGTTCACAAACCGTCACGACCGGCAAACATGGCAGTACTAATCGCCTAGTCCTGTTGCCCGTCTTTTGGGCCTAGTTACGCTCCGTTTTGCTATGGTGAAGCACATTAAAGGGGCCCTGAAACGGTTTTGACGATTTTGTGAAAACATGGTGATCCGGTAGAGCGAGTCATTAGGATCATTAGAGGATAGATTTCAGCGCTCTGCGTAAAGTGTGTAATTTACAATAAGGCATTGAACACGTGCATCGCGAAAGATCGCAGCGGCTCGGCGAAATGCGTTTTCAAACGCCCCCGCCCATCGAGCAATGGAATGCGAGACCGCTTATTGGCCCCCTAACATGTGACGTGCACGTAATTTTCCCAATCTAAATGCAAGAACGTGCTCCTACAACGTGCTCCTTCGTTTCAGCCAACGGTATCGTCGCGGCATCTGGCGGCGTACACACGAATCGCCGGCGCTCTATCGCAGAGGCTAGCACTGCCGAGGCCGGGGTGCTTAGTAAAGATATCGGGGCGCTATGTAGCTGCGGAGGGCTCCGCAGGGTGGCGGCCGAGGGAGGCGCAGTCGTCGCTAGCGCGCACTCCGCAGCTGATCGAGTTGAGGAGGAACAGGAGTGGTAAGGAGGAAGGCGACAGAAATAGGCTCATAGCTGCCTTAGCGCACGGTGCTTCGCTTTATTTATGGCGTGAATGATTTAACAATTGTGTTGCCTAATCAGTGACGCAATGTCAAAAAGAACGTTTCAGGGACCCTTTAACGGGTTAGTTATCCTCTTAGCCACAGTTTATCCTTCGATATGCGAGTTCATTATCACAAGCGTTCATTTGTGAGTTTTTCATGACCGAGCGAATAGTTAAGTGTGTGGGAAATGTGAACGTTGTCGGCACGTCGGGATTTCATCGACAATTTCTTTCTTTTCTGCAGGAAAGAGGCGCTTTGATCTACTTAAGTTTATGTTGACAACAAAACGTACCGCACGTAGCTTTGTACAACGAACAAGCTCGAGCCATGCCCTGTTTTTCTGTTAATCTCTCGCAGAGGGAAACCAAGGGCAACATGTCCCAGAACTGCGCAGTTCTCTTCACATTTTGCAAATAGCAATGTAGCCCAGTGGTTTCACCGAAATGAATTTTGGCTAGGCTAATATTAAACAATCATACCTTGGCAGACTGTAAGGACACTTGTTTTGGTCTGTTCCCAAATGCTTCACAAGAATCTGATTACAGCGTATTTCGCAGAGACAGCATCGTTTGTGCAAATACGTCGTGTGCTGATACGAAATAATGCGCTGTTGTAGTGGGAGCTGCTTCAGCCAAGGAATACTTGGGATGTTTTCTGTAATGCAGACAATTACAGGAGGCACATTTCAACCCATTTGCCCCATTTCCGGTTTCAGAACGCCACTTGGTGCATAATTGTTTTTATTCTGTGTATCACATGCGACAGAAACTTGCACTAAAATGGGAGGCTCGTCTCTGCGCCGCTTGTATAGGTAGGCACGTAACTTTTAAATTTGGTAAGCTTAGTTTGAAAGAGGATGAGTGCAGTTTACGTAGCAATTATTATTGTATGCCTGGGAGCGTTATGTGTAACCGTAGTGGGAATCTCAGCACAGATGAATAGCTGTCGGGGCACATTCGGCTTCTCAATAATCAAAGGAAAAAAAAAAACAGGTGGCAGCTTGCTGTTCCACGCTAGGCAAAAATAAAAATGACACACGTCTAACTTGTATAAGATGTTGAGAATAAATTGTACGTTGAACAATGTTTATAAATGACGTCCTTCATTAGAAACCTTAAATTACTGCTAGAGCTTTGAGAGTGGTAGGCTGATTCATAGGTTGTTTTGCGTGATGTCGTAACATCACACGAAGTTATATCGTTAGTCAGGCAACGAATTGCTATTTCTTCGTTACGTCATTGCGCAGCGCCCTTCAGCGACACCAGTGAATTGGGATGACGATGTATTCTCTTGCTGCACTGTCGTACTAACCACGAAAACGCAATCGACGTTTGCGAAAAGCGAAATCAGGCGTGTTCATCACGGCTGATTTTGCTGTAGCCGCTGTCAGAGAAAAACCATGAAAGTGCTCGCCTTTGCCCGCTTCATCGAAATGCTTGTCACGACCAGTCTTAGACACGCGACAGCAGGCACATTTTCACCAAACACGCACGGCTACGTAACGTACCGCGGCTTGACAACAAGCACCATAAACGCGGGAGCAAGCGAGCCTCGCTTTACACTTGACACATGGGCAGCAGACTTACCTGCAGTGGCCTCGGTCACGTGGGAAGCTGCAGGATTTTTCCAGGGCGGACCATGACTCGGCACCGTCGCGTGCGCCTTCAGCGCGCACCGAACGCGGCGTCTTGCGCTCTTACGACGGCGCGACCGTGGAAGCCGGCTTCAGCGCGAAAGGCTGTCACCGCTGCCGTCGGCAGCCGGCGCCCGTACCACGCGCTTTCTCACTGTCCGCGTCCATCGCGATGCCCGTCGAAGGATAGCGTGGGACAGTCGTGACGGCAGAGAGGCATCGAAGTTTCACGGAAAGCGGGGATTTTTCGAGGCGCACTGTTCAAGTTGAACGAGGTGGCCCCACCGTTGGGAGCGTGTCGCCCCTGCCGTCCCCGTTGATGCGGCGGTCGCTCAGTGCCGACCCTCGCGACCCAAGCGCGCGCGGGCCTCGGGTTCTTTCTCTCTCGGCACGCCGTGCGCCGGCAGCGCCCTCCCGCGGATTTTGTGCCACGTGCGGCGGCACCCGCGAACGCTTCTACTACTGCTGCCGCAAGTCGCCCATCCGTGCACCGATTTCCGACCGGACTCGAGTCACGCGGAGCGTACGTGCGAGTTACAGTAAAGAGGAAACTATTTTTAACCTTTAGGCATCCGAACAACGGGGTATTACGACGAGGTATGCTGTTGTGGGGAACTCGGCAATATGTGCTGTCCGCCTGGTGCTCCTTAAGTTGCATCTTTATCTAAATATAAAGGCCGCGTTTTCGCATTCCGCTCCCATTTAAATGCGGCACTCGTTGGCGGCAATCGAACCGGCGCGCTTATGCTTAGTAGCACAGTGCTATAATCGCGAAACCACACCGGTGCGTCACGCCGGAGAGAATTGATCCTGTTTGTTCCTGTCCTGCCGGTGTTATACGTGGAGCACCGTGGCTTAGGCTGTATCATTAGCACGTGAACCTGTCATGTATTCTAATTCATGTATGAAAGTCTTTTGATGGAATTATTCTTGGTACCATTGAATTGCGTTATATATATATATATATATATATATATATATATCAGTTGGGTTCGGTTCCCTTCGAGGCAGGTTTGTCTTTTCGTCCACTTTAATTCCTTTCTGCTTACCCCAAAAATTACTCTAATCATAATTACGAATTCGAAGAACTTCCCTATGCTTTCCTAGGCTTCAATGTCTGTTGTTTCATTAAGTTGTTTGTAACAAATAAAACGAGCCCTTGCCCCCTTCTCTTTCGTTTTACACACACACACACACACACACACACACACACACACACACACACACACACACACACATATATATATATATATATATATATATATATATATATATATATGGCAAATGAGTTCTGCGGAAACCCGCAAGATGGAGTAACGTTTATGAATGGGAAAATTAGCATCCACCCGTTTTGTAGCACAAGGCTACGAGGAAATCCAACATTCATCTTATATTTATTTATTTATTTATTGGAACATATTGCCAATACCAATATGGATTATTGAATGAAGGGCAAAAAGCATACAATATAAAAATGGCAGAGCAATACGATACAGAAATACAGTTGGCGGAAGGAATTGTACAGGTTTGAATAACTCTCCTTTAAATAGTGCATATAATATTGCCTCGTTTTTTAGAAAAATGTGCAACACCAAAAAAGTGCCAAGGGAACATCATACACACTAACCAAGAAGCGGGACCATTACGAAAAAACTAACAAAGCTTAAATAAGAGCTTCAGTAATGAGGTCGATGTGATAATGTTGAATCCCTGTTTAAGAGAGTCTAAGGAGTCATGACTGTGAAGCTTGTAAGTGGATTTGGTAGGATTTTTTCTCTCCAATGAGAAATTTTTGACACTTTCTTAGGAAGTCACGAATCAAATCGTATCATATTTTTACCTATTGCTCAAGAACGTTTTGCTAAATCGTAAAGAAAAGCCAGGAATATAACTCTCTTACTAGATCGCGCATTAAAGGAAGAGCAAGATGCCCCGTTTTACAGGGAGATATATTGAGCGATCAAAGAAAACTGGCACATTACCAAAGAAAAAAAAAAGACGCACCGCAGATTTGAGTGACTAATGCGCCTTTCAGTAACCATGGTAAGTTTTCGAGTGCTAGTTTAAGTGTTCTGATGCACTAACAGCTGTCGAAGCAAAGGACACGGCGTGCTCGACTTTGGAGAAGGAAAGAGCAGAGAGGGAAAGACAGGGAGGTTAACCAGTGCAGGACAGCCAGTATGCTACCCTACACAAGGGGAATGGGATGGGTGAGAATGAAACTTATACAAGAGAGAGAGAGAGAGAGAGAAGAAGCGCGTAGCACAGTGTCAGACTCAGTCGCTGTTGTATGGTAAGCGAGATCACTGTTAGGAGCCAGTGCTGTGCTGTCGTTCTCGCCTTCGCCTTTTGTCCTTCTCTTATGTTGTGCTGTAAATATCTTTAAGATTAATCTAAACCGACTGGCCCAACTTGTCATTTTACTGGAAGAAGTGCTGGACAGATGGGAAGCCTCCTCATAAGGCGAAGGAGGCTACAGGGACCTCTGCTGAGAACCTCGCCAAGTCTTGCCTGTTTTTAGGATCAGGTTAGAAACCTAGCTCTTTTTTACACATTCGGAAAAATATTTGTACAGCCTCAAATTACACAATATAACTTCTATTTGAAGGCAATAGCTTATGGTGACGTATGGAACAGCTCATTAGTGATAATCGTAATACAACTTGAATCAACTTATACGTGGCCTCATCTGAACCAGCTGCCCGGGTGCTTTGGGTGGTGACATTGTATGCGCACAAGTACGCAGTGAAACAGGCAACCGTGCCTGAATAGCCCCAGTGCACAAAAATATTCGCTATAAAGTGCACACCTCCTTTGATAAAGAAAGCCTGTCTATACCTATTATCCTCGTGTGTGTGATTCGGCACATCTGCTGAGTGGATCTCTCACCTGTAGAGCGTAGTTGAATGTTGCGCTATCTCCAAAATCTGTTCGCTTCTTGTCCACTTGAAAGCACCGTCACCTGACGCTATGAAGTTATGTTGACATATGTTATCAGACATATCCTAATGCTGATGAAAGGTAACGCTAGCACTTTATTTCCGCCTAATCATTAAACATTTTTGGTGATGGCGTTGACATAATCTCCAGCACATGAACACATTTCGGTGTGTCATGCTACAACTTTTCGTGCGGTGCTTGGAACCACAATAATTTTCTTCATTTTTCGCCATATTTTTCTTTCAATATTAGTAATGGTTGTGTTTAATGCTGTTAAAGTTATTTAAAGACAGTTAAGGCTAAAATATTGTTTCCTTAGACAACTCCACAGCTCTTTTATCCGAGGGAGGTAGAATTAACACACGTCCACTAATGATACTGCGGTTGTTACAATTACGTCCTCGAATATTTTAATTTGAAACTCATCCTAAATTTAAGTCTTGGAAAGTTGATTGCTTAATCTTGGCTGACTACCTAATTATGCAAAATGCAGGAGCTTGAGTGACGTTAATATTATCTTAGTCAACACGATAACTTTTATTATGTATTCCGACAGTCCACTGGTGCACTTCTAAACGTTTCGAATAAAGTCAGGTAGCGAAATGCTTACATTATACTTGGCACGTTATTATTCCAGGTATGTAGAAATTGTACGGAAATGGAATGCGCAAACACGTATATTGCAGTTAAAAATGCTGCTCACTGAGTGTTTCGCGCACTAGACTGCAACACGCACGGGAAATGACATTCAAACTCGGGCCTTGCAGAAACCGGGGCCCTATACTGTAAAACGAAATACGGAATACAATTTCATTTTGGCCCTCTTTGATTGGTCAGTGCGGCCTGTCAAGGCAGGACTGACCAATCAGAGAATTAGGATTGGTCTGGGATTGGTTATTTCTGCCTTGAAAAGAACGGACCATTCAGGGAGGACCAGGACAGAGTAGTATTCCGAATTCAGTTTTATTGTATAGGACCCCTGCACCACTGGCTCGATGTTGAGTGCAGTGTCGCTAGAAACATATAGGGAGCATGCTTGGGGGTCGCCATCAAATAATTGTCAGTACGATACACTGAGAGGGGACATGAAAGAAAGAGAGGAAGACGGAGAAGGAGACAGTAAAAAAACTTAGGAAGGCCGGGAGATTAGGCACGAACGTTCCCGTCTGGCTACATTACACTTGGAAAAAAGGAAAGAAAAATGTAGTATTAGATAGGCGTATTCCTACCCAACCTTCCAAAACATAAATATGCGCCGAGGATGATGCAATTACGGAAAAGAGACAATAAAAAGCTTTGAGCCCTAAAGTCACAAGAATGCATGCCCCCCCCCCCCCCCTCATTTTCTCTAGTGCCCCTCAAAAAGAACATCTCGCTGCGCTAGACCAAGTGAATATTAGGGTGATACGGTGCCACAGTCTCATGAACGCGTCTTCCTTTCCCTTATAGCGACCTTTGACAGATTAAAACCTCGAGCACCAAACTGGGCTTGTGCCAAAGAGTGAAACGCTACCATGTAATATACTGCATACATCTTGTGCAGTCAAATCTACCTACCATATATAAAGTAAGTGGAAACCGCAATACCAATCCTTCATATTATCCAGCCATCCTCGATAATGTACTGCTCTACACTTTCCTTTTTATACGTCGGCGGCTGAAACCACGCGCCAGTGACCGACAACCGTTCCCGGTCACCGACAACGCCGCGAAGACGCAACAGCTGCAAGTGCAACTCAAAAATTAAATGACAGAACCTCAGTTTTGTTCGTTATGGTAAGGCTGTTCTTGACCTCGGCACTTCACTGGCACATAGGCTTGCACGTGCACCGCTACTCGCGCCCAGCCGTGCCTCCAGAGCATTCGATGAGGGTCGTCATAGACATCAGATCCAGTTTCTGGAAAGCGTGCTTCTCGAAATTAAGAGCCGCTGCGTGGAAAATCCCTCTTTAAAGACAATTCATATCCGAAGGTGCTCATTCTCCTCCCTCCTCTCCCCATTCATACCATTTGTCTCAAAAGCATTCGACAAAGGCTATTTTAACGATCATATCGCGTTCCCAGAAAGCTTGCCTCTTTACAGTAAGAGCCCTCATGTGAAAAAGCACGCTTTAAAGGGAATTAATTACAAAGCAAAATCATTCGTTCCTCCCCATCTCCATGCCATTTGCCTCATAAGCGTTGTATGAGGGTCGCCATAGCGACCACACCGGGTTCTAGGAAAATTTGCTTCTTGACAGTGAGAGCTGTTTTGTGAATGAGCACGCTTCAAAGGGTCCCTCAGCCGGGCCATGTGACAAATTTCGGTTATATACTGCAGGTTCTTAAGTTCTCAGTAGGGAGTGTTCCACCGCAAGAAGTTTTCATATTGGACCATTATTATTGTAGATAACAACGTTTAAAGCGACGCGACATCAGGATTTCGGGAGGGCGAAAGTCACTGTAAGTACGACACCCTCTCCATGTTGCAATGCTGCGGCGCGGAGCAATAAGAAAGAAAGGAAGAAGAAAGAGAGAAAAGGTGAAGCGCGCGCCATTGTGGCCGTAGCTGGCAGTCTCCCCCAAGGAGCGAAACGCCGGAGTGTCCCCTCCAGGATGGACTATGCGGGTTTCGGGCAGCGAACGCGCAATCTCGACGAGCGTCACGTCTCACTGTTTTTGTGACGCAGAGGCATTTTGTGGTGACGCCGCGTGGCGTGGTGGTGCAGAGCATCATCCTCTGCTAACGGCGCGCGATGCGTACGAGAAAACAGGAACCAATACTCATTCTCAAATTCGAGCGCCGCCCGCGGCGCGTACGCTGCGGTTTTTTAAAAGGCCCCTAAACCACCCCCGACATCTTTTTTAACATTTCAAGTTAATACGCGCATGAAATTGAGAATGACGTCACGATGAACGATGTCAAATGCGGCAGCGCTACGCGCCGCCGCCGCGCCACAAACACGAAAAACATTCCCGTGCGCCTCGACGGCCATTTCCGGCATGCCAAAGTTAGCCGCGACGACATTATGGTTTTTGGTGACGTCAGAAGAGTCCGAGCTCCGCTGATTGGTCGAAGGAGAACTTCGACTTCCGGTTAGTCTGCTAGCAAATGCACGCGCTCCCTGCCTGTTTGTTTTTTCCTCGTCGTGTGGTGTTCGAGTGTGCGCGCTTGTGAATTCGTAACTGCGCTACGCTACGCAAGTGCAAGACAGGTACATCCGACTAGAAACTGCTGCCACTCTCAGAACACGATGGATAACGCTAGCACAGAGCGTTGGCAACGCAGCACAAACACGCGAACGCAGGAGCCCGCTGGAGGCGCGTCAACCGGAACTGGACTGCGCGTAATCGGCGATGTATGTCACGTGATACTCGGAGGAGCACTCGGCGAGGAGGTGGCACCGGCAAGCGGCCGGTGCGGCGCAGGAGAGAGCGAAACAAGCAAGCGCCGCGTTTTAATAATCAAACGGGTATAACTCTGCCATTTCGGCACCGTTTCGAAAAATTCATGCGGCTACGTGTTCGTTGCGGACACCGGCACAAAAGCAATACCACAACTAAATTTTGACCTCTGGGTGATTTAGGGGCCCTTTAAGCATGATCATGAGCGCGCAATGTACGCAATGCACTTGTCAACTCAAAATTGCCAGACCTGGTGAGGGGCCCTTTAAGAGGATTTAAAACGCAAAAGAGTTCGTCCCTCCCCTCGTCTGTGAGATTTACCGCTAAAGCATTGATTGAGGGTTCAGCGAGCATATCGTGGTCCTCAAAGCCTTTCTTCTTGACAGTGAAAGCCCGTGTAGAAAAGCACACTTTACAGAGGCTTCATAAGCAAAGGTCCCCCTCCCCATTATTTTTCGTTTGTGCGATATTCCTCAAAGGTACTCAACGAGGGCTGTCCTAGCGATAATGTTGTGTTCATTCAAATATTTTTTCATGAGAATGAGCTGCAGTGTGTGGGAATGCACGCTTACAAGGGATTTTATACGAACAGGCATTCATTCCCCCTCCACCTCTGTTCAAGTCGCCTGAAAAGCATTGAATGAGCGTTGTTAGAGCAATTACAGTATGCTCCTGGAAAGGCTCCTTCTTAACAATAAGAGTCACTGTGTGAAAAAGCACGCTTTAAGGGGGTTTTACATGCAAAGGTGTTTAGCGCCGATTCTCCCCCCCCCACCCTTTATCTCCTTCGTGTGATTGGCCTCAAAGGGACTCATTGAGGGCAGTTGTAGCGATTATACCGTGTTCCTGAAAAGCTCCTTGTTGTAAATAAGAACCCCTGTACGCAAAACCACGCTTTAGACGGATAATTAACATGCAGCGTCCGTCCCGCTCCCCCTCATTCCTCCTGAGGTGCCATTTGCCTCAAAATTTGGTGAGGGCCGTCACAGCGATCATATATTTCTCTTGGAACGGTCGCTTGTGACAATGAAAGCCCTTTTGTAAAATAGTACGCTTTCGACAGATTTTTTTTTAAACAAAAAAAGCGTTCATTCCTCCGTCTACTCAGAGCGATGTGCCTGAAAAGTATCCAATCAGGGTTGTAATAGCGATCATATCATGTTTCTGGCATGAATGCTCATCTACAATAAGTGCACTTGTATGGTAAAGCACAGTTTAGAAGGATTCAATGTGCAAGAGCGTTGAAAGGGGGGGGGGAGGGGGGCTAAAAATCAGGGGCTATTGCACGTTTCTGTGTAACTGCCTGTTTGATGAGAATACATTTGTACTCGTTGATCACCCTTGGCTCAGGCTCTGTCTTTGAACCACTGCTGGCGTTTTGCTTGTGCACCGAAGGGACCTAAACCTTAATTGTCCAAGCTTTTGTGGGATCATTTTTTTTCCGGCGATAGCGTCCCGTGCCTCACAGCTCGGGATCGGTGACAAACCCTTGTGTGAAAAAAAAATGCTTTAAAGGGATTCATCTGCTCTCATCCTTGCGATTAGTGAACGGCGAGCGGTGAAAAGTGAACGATAATCAATGGTACCCAGCACTTTTGCTCTTGATATACAATCGCCAGCAGTGGCGAATCTTGCCTGGTGATAGCTAAATGAGGCCGAACTCGAATGGTGTTGCCTATTTGAAGGGTGATGTTGGCATATGTTGGCTGAAGGATGGGTAATGTGAGCTAGTCTTTCATAATGTTCAATAGAAGGTGGTGAGATGAAGGCTAGTCCTGGAAGAGAGATGAAAAGAAAGTCAGGGAGGTTAACCAGAAGCTGGCATCTGGTTTTCTACCCTGCGCTGGGGTGGGGGAACAACGGGATGGCAAAGTGGACAGAGAAAGAGAGCTAAAGCTAGTGCTGAAAAATGTTGCTTAATGATGGATTATCCACTCTTGTAACAGCAATGCTGTCGTTATTCAATCTTAATCTACCACGCATATAAGAGAAACGAACCTTCACTGGTTGAGCCTGACTTGCCGTTATTGCGTAGGTGATAGAAGAGACCGAAGTCCGGCTAGTTGGTTCACATACCTCGTAAAACTAAATTGCGCCAGCACGCACAGACAAAGAAGAGGCCGACTGTGTGTGCGGTCTGTGCCTGCTAGCGCAGTTCAGTTTTACGACGTAGGTGATATGTATAGTAAGTAAACTGATTGAAGGGATGAGATCTTAGCGCTCAATTAGTGACAGCCCTATAAAGAAAACAATAAGTAATGAAACTCAAGGAATAGAAAGGCCAAATTGTTGATTGTGCTCCTTATTTGTAAAATGAGGCAGATCACACGCGTTGTGGGAATCGCTGTCATATGCGAACCAGCCAGTGTAAAACTTGCCTATTCCGGGTTGTTTTACAGTCAGACAAGTGTTCCGAGCAGGGTAAATGTCTTTGTGCAAACTGAGTAGTTGTCTGCGCAGGTTTGGCAGGCGCGTCGGCAGCAGTTTGGTGACCAAAGTGTGGTTCACTGTAAGACGTAACACCGCACAGGTTTATGTTTTATGGAAAAGAAATGCACGATTCGGTGCTTCGGCGTGCTTATCATAAGCTTTGCTCATTGGAGTATTTCGACGTTGTCGAGCAGTGCCGGATGCAAGCACGCTGAGTCGTAGTAGCACGAATATATTGTTCCTTATATTGATTTTAGAGTGGTTAACGCACACTGGAAGAGAAATTGACGCTAAAAATTGCAAAAATCTGACAGAACATATTTATTGGCGATATGTGCCTTGTGGGAAGAGCCGTTGTGGGTGAGTGGTAGCATGCTTGCGCGGCACTTGTGGTGCCCAGGTTCGAATCCTACGCCCTTTGCTCATGTTACGTTGCCTTAGATTGTTACAGCAAGCTTGTCCGTGTCTGAATGTTTATCATGGGTGCATTTCAATCGCAGGCTAGGACAAAGCGTAAGCTGTTATGAGATCGCAACAACGGCCGTTTTTGGCGCTGTAGTTCTACGCCGCCGCCGCCGCCGGTGTCTGTAACCGGCGGCAGCGGCGGCCCGTCATCATTATTACGAAGCGTTGCCTCGTGAAGCAGTTGTGTCGTATCGTGCCATGTGTCACGCGAGAGGCGACGTGCGCAGCCCCGACAGCAACCTGACTTGGCTCTTCGATACACCTTATGGCGCCTCCTCGCAAGGTGCGGACCGCTGCTGAAGAAGTGAATCGCAGAGCTACGCGCGCGGCTGCAGCAAGGCAATGTCGGGCACAACACACCACTGTGCAGAGAGAAGCCCAAACTAGTTTCCCCAAGCGTTTACAATGGCCTCTAAGAAGGTCGCTCCTGAAGGCTTACGCTGTCACTGTCCTGCAATTCCGCGCAGGCCTGGCTCTTTTTTCCTCTTGCTTGACCCAATCAAAGTGTGTTCCCATAAATTCTCTATGTCTCTTTTGCTTGGTCCTTGATTTAAATGGGCTGCAGCGCTAAAGTTCAGTCACCTGTGGCCCATTCCCACTTGCTTCGGGCCGAGAAGAACGGGTACGAATTAGCCACCTGTGGTTTTATGACCGTCAATCGTGGTATACAGACCAAGCATATCGCGTTATTGTTACCAAGATCAGTAAATTCATGTTCGCAGTACATTGGTGCTCTGCCACCCCAAATTTGGTTGATTTCTGGGATTTTACGTCCCAAGAACCACGATTTGATTTTGATAGACGCCGTAGTGCAGGGCTTCAGAAATTTCGACCACCTAGGGTTAGTTAAGGTGCACTGTCATCGCACAGTAGACGGGCCTCGACATTTTCCCCATCAAAATGTAGCCACAGCGGCCGCGATTGAACCCCGCGAGCGTCGAATCAGCAGCCGAGTACTACAGCCACTAGGCCACCGTAGCGGGGCTACCCCAAATTTAAGCTATACCACGTGAACGAGACGTCGAGGAGAACACCGAAATGCAGACAGACAGACAGACAGACAAACAGACAGACAGACAGACAGACAGACAGACAGACAGACAGACAGACTGGGAGCGTCAGCGGATGCCACGAATGCCCGTGGTAGGGAATCCGCCGCGTTGATTGATTTTTCTATAATCCTAGCATTTAAGAACCTATGTAAGCAGAAATGTTGCCATGCCAATCGGGAATAGACAAGCAAAAAAAGATATTCAATAACTTAACGACAACGTGTGTGCTGGACCTAGATCCAAGCGCTATTTTGGAGGCTGGCCGCTAACAGATCACACCATCGGGACCTGCATGCGTTAATTAAATGTCCCGCGGAGTATTCTGACCCTAATCATTATTACAGACTTCCCGTGCGGTGCAGTTGACAGTGATGAAGGAGGGAATACACGAAAACAGCGCGTGCCTCCTACTTAGTTCTCAAACTTTGTAAACTAAAAAAGTGGGCAGCTTGCACTTGGGGCGGCCTTCCCCTCCTCCTTTCCCAATCCTCACCTTGTTGCTATACCGCATATAGATGGGTATGTTACGCTTTACTCCCTCCCGTCCTCATTTCTCTCTTCCTCACTTTCACAACAGTCCTATTCCCCATGATCTGAGTCTTCGAACCCCTCGTTACACTCAATATCTTTTCACATACCCTGCTATGTTATACTATACAATATGCAATGATGTATTCTCTGTCCCCATTCTTTCCCTTCCTCACAGCCTTACTTCTCTTTTCCACCTCCTTGCTGTGCCATAGCATACACGTATATGCTTTGCTGTTCACCACGTATAGGAGCATTTTTTTTCCCGAAGCAGCGTAAACAGCTGACGTGGCTGTTTGGTAGAATACCTGCCTAACACGCGCACGTCCTGGGTCCGATTCCGGTTCGAATCCAGCTAGGGTTCTTGTGATGTTAGTATTAAGGGCTCGAATGAATAGTAAAGTACATTGCAGCTGAACCGTTCTGATCTGGTTGCGCGAAATGTTAACGAGGTGTGAAGAATTGTTGCGCTTTAACCAAGGAGGGCGCCGAGGCTTCTTTTCCCTTCCCCTCTGGAATGTACCGATGTCCGAGTTTTCCGGTCACAACCAACAATTCACTTCTAGCTAGAACAGCTTCACTGTTAATATATAAGCAAAACAGCGACTGTCTGAATTCAAAAGTTATTTTCGTTGTATTGGCGACTTAACAAGTATATGGCGGAGCATAATGTTCTGTTCATATAAAAATTGTACTTCGAGCTAATTCTCACGAAAGCTTGCAGAGTGAGAAAATGTCGCATAAACGAATGGACTAACACGGAAAAAAAACAAAGCAGACGGAAAGACCAAAATTCCTTCTGCTTCATCGCCCAGTAAGGATACTTACTAGATGGTTAAGCATTAAATATTACTACCAAAGAAGGAGGAAGAGTAAATATCTTTTTTGCAATTAATTGAAAATTCATTAGGGGGAAGGCTTGGCGTCTAGGTTGAGTCGGTTAGCCACCTCCTTGGCTGTATCGGTGGCACGGGTTTAAATATTGAGGCCTGACATTTTCAACGCTTCAGCCCAAGCAGTTTTAGGTGAGGGCTTGGCCAGAACTGTAGAAAACGTCATTTGAGAGTCGATTTAGATTTAGTCAACTCCTCTGACACACCGTTTGCGACGCACCGCGAAAAAAAAATTTTTCACTTAACTTGTATTGGACCAGAGCTATGGCCATCCTGCTTTTTCCTTTCCTGCTCTTTTTTCCTGGGTTCAGTGCTACCGACAAAGTTCAGCCATGCTTATTTAGCCTTCGCCATCTATCCCTGAAAGTGACCTTCCTCTCTCTTTAACTGAGCAAATCTTTTTCTTCTTTCTATTTGTTCTCTTGCCCCGCCACGGTGGTCTAGTGGCTAAGGTACTCGGCTGCTGATCCGAGGGTCGCGGGATCGAATCCCGGCTGCGGCGGCTGCATTTCGATGGAGGCGAAATGTTGAGGCCCGTGTGCTGTGCGATGTCAGTGCACGTTAAAGAACCCCAGGTGGTCGAAATTTCCGGAGCCCTCCACTACGGCGTCTCTCATAATCAGAAGTGGTTTTGGGACGTAAAACCCCACAAATCAATTTGTTCTCTTATTAATGTTACCACACCTGCCCTGTCCTCGTCCCCTTTTGCAGCAGTATCCCCAATAGCGATGACACTGTAGTACTGAGCTGAAAGTGAAAAGTTCGATCCCAGCCACGACGGCAACATTTCAGTGGGGGTGAAATGAAAAAAAGAAAGAAAAAGAAAATGCTCTGCTCTGTAAGCGCATCACTGCTCGAGAAGGCGATCGGATTCACCGTCTTTCCATCCTGAAGGCTGTGACCCTACTGCCTATGACATCCGAAGGTTCTTGCCCGTCATGACAAGGAGAGGCCGCAGCTCCTTCCGAAGCGCACGGGGTGTAAGCGGCGTCCAGAAAATGGCGAGGAACTGGCGCAAAGCACAGCGATGATCCAACAAAGGGGAAAAAATGCTTCCAGTGAACGTCAATGAAGGAAAGCGAAGAATAATAAAGCGAGAGAGTGATGCAGGTAGGTAAATATTTCGTACGACTTTGAAGGTTAATGAAGATGTGCGTTAATACCACGAAGGTTACAAAGACGATTGCCGGCAGCTGAAGTTCGCACTTGGCTGTGCAAAAAAAATAGTTTTGTCCTCCATCCTTATGTGCCATGCTTCCCACATAATAAACGGTCACTGATAGCTCTCTTTCATAAAATTAATTATGCAGCAGACGTATCCAATGAAGGAATAGAGTAAAGGTAATGAGGAAAAGTGGCTCTGCAAGGGTGCACTCTAGGCGGTGAGCGGGCGCATTCAATCCTGCAGGCGATACATACGTGATGCCTGTGGCTATATCTTAAGAATTCATAACCTCAAAGATCAGGAAGGCGTTGTCGGGCATCAAGAGCTTAGTGAACACCCCGGCCTTAGCATGCATAGCATACTTCACATTCGGGCTGTTCACCTATTAATTACTTGCCTGTGGGCGCTCATAGCTCGCTGACGTCCAATTTGCCTACATTCACGTCTGGATTCCATCACTGAACACCGCATCGCAGAGAGCCTCAGCTGAAATACTGAGGAAGCGTCTGCTGCGTTGGCAGCTTTGCAAGAAGCTTTCGCCTGCGTTTTAAAACCTAGCACATATGATTCGTCTTTTCTGATTTCAAAATGTACTGCTGAAATAACGAGCGCAAGCCAGAAATATTTATTTACACCAAACAAGGGAGGTGGTCGAGCGGCTGGAGTGCGGATCCTCGCACTGTTTTCGACTTGATACGGTGATTCTAGCGTCTGTTGTTGTGTGGCTTCCTCAGCATCATTTTGCGAAGGGCTAAAAAAACGCATGGACCCTCGTGGACGCACTGTTAATGCACATTGAAACTATTTCGCGATAGCCATACTGCGTACGCACAAAATACAGAAATAAACTGGGACCTTATGTTAAACAGCATTTACATTTAAAAGAAACACGAAAAAATACTTGCTAGACACATTGGTGGATACAGGCGCATTATTATGGTTATTTCAACCAAATTAAATTAGGCTTTCAAATGCTTCTGCATTTGCTTATCTTTCATCATTTAGCTTTGATTGTGTCTTTTATTATTCCCAGATTATTTGGTTTTATTGCGCAATGAATATTTACCCTGTTTGTATTTCACTCGTGCTTCATGTTTTGCGGTCACCTTTTAATTATTACTTGCGGTGCTGTCCCCGTGTATGTTAATCTTCGTCAACGCTATGCGGCTAGTAATTTCTTCAGTATGGCTTTCCCTGTCAGCCTCTTGCAAGTCGGGGACATCTTCCTGCACTAATGATAAACCACATGAATCAAACGATTCCGAGTTCTAATAGCACTCATAAGGTTGTTACTCAGCTACACTGCGTGAGCGCGTAAGTACCGTACGTTGACTCAAGCAGACGCTATGTAGGGCGGCTGATCGATAAGAGCGATAAACTATCACCCCAGTATGATCTCGCCGTCCCGGCGCAATCGATTTTATTCCTAAAGAAGCTTGATAACATGACTTTTTTCTTGCTAAGAGGCAACGAGTGTGGCGTTTCTAGAGAAAAATATCGTATTTGCGGATGAGGGAGCTTTCACAATTTCACAGAAAATAACATCGACAGAAATATTTATTGCAGCTTTACAATGCCACATTATCCTGCTGTCAAGAAAATGAGGTTGAGACTGGGTGTATGCTGCCCTAATTAGGAAGGTCGCTTGGCGGATGGGTGACATGAGAGGGGACTAGGTGTTCTATCGGCTTTTTGTTTTCACGTCCTTCGATGACTTAGAGCTCCTTTGAGGACATATTTTTTTCTTTTTTTGGCATCGAATATACGGAATCATCTATTACAGCAGGCCATAGCAGTAACCTTTGAAGGCAGACCGAATGAGCAGCTTGGAGAAGAGTCAGAATAACAGAAAATGCACGAACTCATAATTGACTTATCTGCTCAGATATGCAGGTAAGATTATGTTTACAAAGATACGATTGTGCAATTGCATGCTGTTGGCACTTCCGGATAGACGATGTGCCTCACATATATAAAGAAATGCTCTAACGGACGGTGTTAAGGAGTTCATTTTGCAGGAAAAAATGTCGTTGTCGGTAGCCTTGGCCATGCGCCAGTTATCCCCACGAATGCAGAGAATAAAAATAGTTCAGTGAAGGCCCGCACTTGCGCCATGGTTCTCGGTCAGTATCTTGCAAACTTGATAAAGTGGCTGTGTAAACTTGCGGGTGCGGGGCAGCGTGCTCCGAAGACTCCGCGACGGTTCGGTGTGTCCAGCTGAATGAACGGTATATATAGAGAGCGAGCGCACAGTCCAACGCTCTCTGCCCTAGCGCCCACCACTGCACTCAGAAGTCTTCGCGAACGTTATGGCGAAATGGCGCCTCCGTAGGACTGTAACGGTACCACGTTCCACTCTTCAAGGCGGACCATGCTCCAATGTTCTACTTTGATTGACGTGGTCCGTACTAAACATTGACTTGCGTGCC